>BQNB010036162.1:0-50340 GCA_026074375.1 Tanacetum coccineum
TGCATCATTTTCAACGAAATGAAATGACTACATCACCCATTTTTTGCATCATTCACATATATATTACTTATGAATCTCATATGCACCTAATTTGAATCATATAACAGATAATTAGGCTAACGCTATCGGTTAAACTAACCTGATTTGGTTACGGTTGTCGCAACAAGTTTCAAAACTTGAGGAAGTAATTCCTCCTAAGCAACAAAGTTGTAATTTGGAGAAGCATCTGGATGAAACTCAACCTGCCACTCCTAAGAGTGAAGAAGTATTTTAAGTTGCTACAAGCACAAGTTGATTTACTTCAAACAATCATGAGTGGAAACCTTACCGTATCACCAAATAACTGGAATTTGGGAGTTCACCGGGAAGTTCAAAACATTTTACGAACATAATTCGAACCGGTTACTCAAAACATTAAAGTATGGTTGTTTCATTTTGAAAATCCTTTACGAAACGAAATGATTGAAAATTTAAGGTATGTTAACTCACTCGAAAAGAATGCTGCTGTTCTTAAATCAAAATTTGAAAAGGAAGATTTCAAAACAAAACATGCCAATTTGATTATAAAACTGATCAACTCTTAGAATACAATATTGCAACTGATATTATGTTTATTATTCTAAAAATTTACAAGGATGAGGAGTATGCAATATCCTAACTAAGCTCGATGAAATGAAAGAGAAAATGGAAAACATTATAATGAAGAAAGAAATTAAATATAATGTTCTTTGGAACAAACGGTTTAAAGAATGTGACGAGTGAAAATATGACGAACTCTCATATAATCGTGCATACAAAGATATGAAAAATAAAAACGATCTCTTACGAGCTCAGTTAGAGTAAGTTAAAGGAAAGTGTGTGGATATTAAGTTTGACAAAACATCAATTTTGGGACAATCGTCATTTTAAATAACAAGGAAAAAGCTAAACTTCTAAAATTGCGGTTTGCTCCTACGATTGTTGAAACAACTGATTTATCAAAACCAGTCACTCCACATACTTTTCCTAGAGATAAAAGTGCTCCCTTGAGAAACATAAACGTGGTTGCACCTAACGGATGAGACTATAAACTAATCATCTAGAAAAGAACATAAGGCAATACACGCAAAATCATAGCAGTGTAAGGCAATACTAGTAATAGACTCCTCATGAACACCCACTTACGATACACCTTTACTTCCATCATCACATTCCTAGAATTAACATCGAGATCGGAAATACTGGTCATAGAGCCGCTACATACCATTATATCGCTAACGTTATCTATTTTCACGTCACTGGTACCACTTGTCGGCATTTCTACCACAGATTGAACAATATTATAGAAAGAGACAAAGGATTAAAAAAAACTAATCCTACCATTTTCTTTTTTATGTGCAACTACTTTTGATCGCGACCACAACATAAATTCAACAGAAAAAATTATATGTTGGTTAACATATCAAACAGAGTAAAGCATTTTTTTTTAATCACACAAAATATTCATAGCATAGATGGTTGCAATCTCACATATAACGTCACTTATAGCCGACTTAAACTGTAAAACAATATTTTTAGGTGTTGGATATATATTTCCATTTGCAACAAGTGATAGGTTTCCATGAAATGCCTTTCTACACTGTACAAAACCGAATACACGCAACTGAATCATACCGCGTTACATGAGTAAGCCCAACCCACTACTTTTTGGGTTCCGCAGCAAGTAAACGACATCCGCACATTGTTTTGTGGGTTTACTCGCCATTTCATTCTTACACAAATTAGCGACAGTGATGTGGCAAATAATGCAACTTAAAATGTTAACCACCATCAAATAAAGGTTACACATATATAAGCAACATTATAAAGCTAAAACATCATATAATTTAGAAAATCTAATAAACAAAACGATATGTCGTCGTGTAGGTATTATTTATGTATCAAGTTTTACTATTTATTTTATGTCGACTATACCTAAAACAACACTTTCACGGGCAGTGCACCGATCAGATGTAGCTTTGTTAGTAAGTAGGGTGTCGATCACTAAGAGAGAGAGCGTTAATTCCTAATTCTATCAGTATTTTATTTATCTAAGTTTAACCTAAAACTAATGCAAAAAGGAGGGTTTCAGCCTGAGAGACTGGCACAGTTTTGGGTATCTAACCTAAGGTTTTGATGCCAAGTAAAGCAATAAACACACACAAGAAGATAAACAAACGATAGAGGAGCGGTCAAACACTAATGTAAGGAAAACGTATCAACCATGAATAATCCGATAAAACGTAGGTTTGTTTATTAGTGCAATGATTGACTTATCTCGAAGGGCATATCATTCTTAGACTTAGGCGGTACTTCTTCCTAAGACCTAGACACGCTAATTCTATCACAATTATACGCATCCGCATAAAGCAAGCATTTGTTGATTATAATCTACCTTAGGAGATTAATAATGGTGATCTTGTTAAACCCTAGCTCATAGAGACTTTACCCACTTACTGCTTAACGACAATTCATACACTAGTAGTCCACTAACCAAGTCTTTACCAGTTGATTAGAACGTACTCATTGATACCAAGGTCACCTTATGGCCCAATTAAGCTCACATCTAAGGGTGAAGATAAGTCGTTAATTGTGATCCTATTGATCTAGATGTATAAATCACTATATGGAGAGCTATCCCGGTATCTAGATTACTTGGTCCGTATCACTAGATCTAGTTGAATGATAGGTCGCATACAAAAGCACGTAAACAAGTATGATGATAAACATAAACAAGCAATTCAACGATAAATTAAGAAATCGAGATAAACAAACCAAACATTAAGATCTTCATAACAATGGCTAATACCCGAAGGTATTAGCCTTCAAACGTCATAATTAATACAAGAGTAATGATTTAGCCAAGGTAAACTAACCGAGTTAACGAATGATACCAAAAACTGAACGATTACAAGAGTATAAGAAATTACACGTTGTCTCCTATGGAATTAATCGCGTTGCTCGACCTCTTCTGCTCTTTTTCTCCTCTGAAAATCGACTTTTATGGTTTAGGTATCGAGAATATGATTTAGCACACTTAAAACTCGTTTTTGAGTTTTCTATTTATAAGGTCTAGAGTCGGTGTCGATACGGCGTATCCAAGGTCTTGGATACGGCGTATTGGATCTTGTGGTCTTCGTGGTCTTTGGTGAGTGCAGGCACAGATACGTCGTATCTTCCTTGATGGATACGGCGTATTGGTAGTCAGAACAGTAATCTTCAAAATATCTTTGTTTAAGCTCTAGAATGGGTGCCTTTTAGTTAATCTTCATCAAGTACTCCATAATTACTTCAATTCTCATATATGAACGATTAAGTAATAATTATTTGCAATAATTATACAAAATGGGTTAATTAATGGGATAAACGATGCTATAAAATAGATATTATTTGATGTCATCAAATATCCCCCCACTTGAATCCTACTTGTCCTCAAGTAGCCTTTAAAAGTTTATAAAAATGTATCCCAAGGGATTTTTCTGTTTAAGCATTTATTTGATCTATTACAAGTACACAACCAAACACCTTACGAAATAGGAAGATGAAAACTCTCAAATCACTCAACTAATCTATGTGGTAACATGTAACTAATTCGCTCAATTGCTTGGTTGTGACGAGTATTCTATCATAGGCTTGCCAAGGATACACATCTCCACCACTAGAGCTAAGGAGTAACAACTTTATAAAGGTAAAATGGGTTTTTTGTTATATGGCTTAGGGTTAATTACTCTTACTAATCTTTATCGATATCAATATTCTAGAAGGGCGACAAAGACCACACATACACACCTATAACGACGGGATAGACACATGTGACTGCTCACTCCCACCTCAAATAAGCTAAAGAGTAGCACTAGTAGAGTAATATAAGGTATGGATCTTCTAACTTTCACCAATAGTAATACACCAACAAGGCAACTGAGACATGCATACATGGTCGTAACAACAGAATAGACATGCACGCTTGATCACATCCTCATTCGCATAAAACCCATGGTTAATGATTAGGAAAGGGAATTAAATTGTTGTTAAACAAAAATTACGAAACAAATAGACTAAGTCCATGATATAAGTTGCTAGACACTTTTTCCCAACCGTTACCATGATTAAGACACAACTATTTACAAACGTTTTGATCATTGATCAAAAACAACCACCAAAGTTGGCATTCCGGTAACGGCCAACTTTCCAATCATCCCATACTTTACAAACTTTTACAAGACAAGTGGCGATATCTACCACTTTATACAATACTCTACATCGTTGATTTTTAAGACGTATCAACGAATAATCGATCCTTCATATGATTCCTTCGGTCTAAGCTCTTGCGATTATCTCCAAACTTTCCTTCTATCTTTTTTTGTTGCGATTTTTCTAATTTTTTTGATTTTTTATTTTTATTTTTGATTTTGATTTTGATTTAATTATTTTTTTTATTTTTTTGCTAACACTTATACTATGAAACTCGATGTAATTTCACCATCTTCACGATCATAATAACTCCGGATAATTCCTTCGGTAATTCTTCGTTCTTCGGACGTACCGATAATTGTGTTGGTAGTAAAAATACATAAGTTTTGACAACTTTATACATTCCCATTTGCAATGTGCAAATTTCTTTCCAATCGTACCAAAGATAGAAAATTGACACAAGACTCGGAAAATACATACTCTAAACTTTAAGCAACTAGCAACTGATAAATAGACATAGTCTAACAGGGTAGGCTAAGGTGTAAAGGTGTAACGAAACAGATAGTTAGTGTAATTCCTAAAGGATTGGCTTTACGGGTTGTTCTAGGGGTATCTTACTCTTAAAATAAGAGTAAACAAAGGATTTATACGGGGGTTAACAAACCAGCGTAGTTAGTTAATAAACAACATGTAAAGGCTTTTTGGGTGTAATCCTAAAAATTTACCAATTTAAACAAGTTACTCCATCTAAATCCATAGTACTTATTATTGTGGTCTCGAATAGATAGACCAAGCCAAGTTTTAAAGTCTACAACATCACCGACACACTCATATTTTTGTGGAATTTGGGTAAACATTTGAAAACGGATAAGGTTAAATCCTCACACTATCTAACAAGGGTTATTGTGTGCAGGTTATGTATCAAGTAATTTCACAAAAGTATGCTTAAAAAAATTGAGCATAGATTAAGCATTTTAGTGTGAAAAATAGGACAAGTATCATTCTAATTCCTACCCCCCCCCCCTCCACTTGAATTATACAACGTCCTCGTTGTATAGATAAAACATTAAAGTGGAATTAAAAAGAATTTAGAATGAGAAACTCCCTGCATATTTCTGCTCCGGTTACGATTTCTCAGTTGTTGAGTTTATGAGCAAGGATGTGTGTTGAACAGCCGTCTTGAAGTTTCAAGACTCCAACACTTCAAAATTTCCAGATCGTAGATTCTCCACCAACGTTGTCGATTTTCTTGCAGCGAGGTCCTCTGTGAAATATAGGAAAAACATGCAAAATCCTATCTCGGGTATCTACGGTTAATTTAAACTAAACTTATGATATCTATTTGGGGTCAGTCTGTTGAATCGCCGTATCATGTGAGGATTCGCGTATTGAAAGATACTGATCAATAATGTTTTAATAATGCTTATATAAATAAAATGTGTTGTTAACGTCCAGACATTCAAATTCGCTGTATGGTATGGAGCGGACTTCGCCTATTGTCGTATGGGAAGTCAGACTCGTTAAAAATCATATCACAATTCGGGTTGTCTCCCGGGAAGCACTTTTCTTTCAGCTAGTCTTTAAGTTATACTTTTCCTTCAGCTTCTCTTCATTCCATCTCATGCACGCTTATGTTGCACGCGTGTGTGGCTTTATTCATTCTTCGCATCTCGGTATTTTTCGGTCCTCCTTAAGGTGCATGTATACTTGGTCTGAATCACTGTGCTTGGGGTTGGAGTGTGTGTTGCTTCATTCGTTACTCTTCACTTTACTGCTGTTTGGGGTGTTGTTTGGGAGGGTGGCTGGGGTTGCATTGTGGGTTGGTGGTCGTTTGCGAGGTGGGGTATGAGCGGGGGGTTGGTTAGGAGGATGGGTAATGGGGTTTGGGGTTGACCTGGCACGGATTTATGGGGGACGTGTCTCAGTGGGATTGGGTTTTTGACAGGGGAATTTAGGAGGTTGGTAACATGGGGAGGGATGGTAGTTTAGGTGGTTTGTCGCGGGGGATGTGTGCTTTGTTTGGTGGGTTTGTTGGGGTATATCTGGTGTGTGGGTGTGGTTGGGGGTGGGGTGTGGGGGGGGGGTAGTGGGGTGGGGGGGGTGTTGGTCTGGTGGGTTGGTATGGGGGGTGGGATGGTGGTGTGGTCTTGGGGACAGTTGTTTGGGGGTTGTGTGGGGATCGGTGTGGGGTGTGGGTGTGGTGTGTCGGGCGCTTGGGGGGTTTTGTGGTTGGGGGGGTTGGGGTGGTGGGTGGGGGGGAGGTAAATGTGTGTTGGCAGGTGTTGCGGGGTGGGGCGTGGTGGCGGGCTGGTGGGATGTTTTTGGGAGGGGGTTGGTGGTGTGGAGTTGGGTCTTGGGGGTGGGTGCTGGGGGTTGGTTGGGGTGTGGTGTTGTGTTGTTTTGTGTGGTTTATGGGGTTGGGGGGGGTGGCGTTTGGTGGTTGTGGTGTGGGGATGCGGGGGTGGGGGAGGGTTGGAGGGGGGGGGGGGTGGGGGGGGTGGGGGGATTGCGTGGGTGGGTTTGGGGTGGTGGGGGTGTGGGTCTGGTTCGTTGTGGTGTTGGGGGGTGGTGGGTGGGGGGGTGTGGAGGGTGGGTTTTGGGGGCGGTGTTGGGGTCGGTTTTAGTGGTGGGGGTGTGGGTTTTGGTCAAGGGTTTTGTTGGAGGGATGGTGGTTGGGCCGGTGGGGTTGGGTGTGGGGGGCGGAGGTGGTGGGGGGGTGTTTTGATTGCTGCGGGTGTGGGGGGGGTGTGTTTTTGTGGGTGGTGGGTCGAGTGGGGGGGGGGGTGGGGTGGTTTTTGGGGTGGGGGGGGGGGTGGTTAGGGGTTTGGCGGTGGGGGTGGTTGTCGGTGGCGTTGGGGGATGGTGCGGGGATTTTCGGGGGGTGGGTTGTCGGGGTGGTTTGGGATATTGGGGGGTGTTGGTGGGGGGGGGTCGTGTTTGTGCGGTTGGTTGGGGGGTTGTTGAGGGTGGGGTTGGTTGGTGGGTTGCGGGGGTTGGGTTTTCTTTGGGGGGGGGTATGGGGGGTGGGTTTGTTGATGGTGTGTGCGGTGGGGTGTTGTTTGTGGGGCGGGGTGGGGGTGGGGGTGTTGGGGTGGGGTGGGGGTGTGTTGCGAGTTGGGGTGTGGTCGCTGTCGGAGGGGGTGGGGGGGGTTGGTGGTGTGCGGTTCTTCGTGCGTGGTGTTGGGTGGGGTTAGTGGGGGTGGGTGTTCGTGGGAGGTTGGGGTTGGAGTTGGGCGTTTTAGCGGTGGGGGGTGGGTTCGCGGGGGGGGGTGTGGTGGGGTGGTGTGGGGGGGGTGGTGGGTAGGGTGGGGGGGTGGGGTTGTTGGCGGTGGTTGGTTTTGCGTGTTGGGGGGTCGTGTCTTGGGGTTGGTGGGGGAGGGGGTGGATGGGGGTTGCTTTGGGCGGCGTGTGTGTTGGGGTGGTGGGTATGCGTGAGGTTGGTGGGGTAGGTGAGTGGTGCTTTAGGTGTAGGTGTGGGGGCGTGTGGTTGGGGTGGGGGGGTGGGGGGGGGTAGGGGGGTGTTGTTGTGGTGGGGTGGGGTGGTGGTGTTCGTGGTGGGGGTGCTTGTTTGTTGGAAGGGGTTGGGGGGTGGGGGGGTGGTGTTCGGTCCTTAGGTTGTTGGTGAGTTTTGGTGTGGTAGGTTTTGGTGGGGTGTTGGGTGTGGTGTTTGGGGTGGTGTGGGGTGTGTTGGTTCGGGGGTTGGGGGGGGGTGGAGGGGGTGGGTGTGCTGGTGTGGCTCGAAGGTGGAGGGGGAGGGTGGGGGGGGGTGGGCGTGTGGGCGCGGGTGCGGGCGAGGTTTGGCGGGGTCGTTGGGGTGGGGGGGTTCGCTGGTTCGGCTGTTCTACTGTTGGGTTGCTGGGGGCGGTTGTGGGGGGGTTGTGGGTGTGGGGTGGGGGGGTGTGGGTTGGGGGGGGTGGGTGGGTGGGGGGCGGTTGGTGGTGTGGGGGGTTGGGTGGGGGAGGCGGGTTGGGGTTGGTTGGTGGGGGGCGTGGGGGGGTGTATTTGAGGGTCTAGTCGGAGTGGTTTGCGGGGGTCGTGCCGGGGTGGGGTGTGTGTGTGGGAGTGTGTTGCGGTGGTGGGGGTTTAAGTTGGGGGGGTGTATGTTGGGGGGGTTTGGTGGTGCTGGTGGGGTGGGGGGTTGCGCGTGGGGGCGGGCGGGCGGGTGAGCTGGGGCCTTGCTCGGGGTGGGTCTGTGTTGGTGGAGTGTGGGCTTGGGGGGGGTGGGGGATTTGGGGGGGTTTGGGGGGGGGGTTTGGTGGTGGGGTGCGATGATGGCGTGGGGGCGGCTCTTGTTCGGTAGTTGGGTGTTGGGTGGGAGGGGGGGGTTGGGTTTGTTTTGCAGTGGGTGTGGGGGTGGGGGGGGGGGGTGTCGTGGGGGTCGGCGGTGCGGTGGTGGGGAGGGGGTGTTGTGTTTGGGGGGGTGGTTGTTGGGGTTGGTTTGGATGGGGGGTGGAGATGGTGGGTGGGAGGGGGGGCGGGGTGGGTGAGGGGGGGGGGGGTGGGGGCGGGGGGGGGGTTGAGGGTGGTGAGGGTGGCGGGGGGGAGGGGGGCTTGGGGGGGGTTGGGTGGGCGCGTGTGGGGGGGCGGGGCGGGTGTAGGGGGGCGGGGGGGGGGGGGTTGGGGGGGTGGGGGTGGGCTGGGGGGGGGGTTCGGGGTGGTGGGTTTGGGGGGGTGGTGGGTGTGGGTGGATGGGGGGGTGTGTTTGTTGGTGGGGGGGGGGGGGGGGGGGGTGGGGGGGGGGGGGTGGGGGTGTTGGGGTGGGGGGGGGGGGTTGGGGTGTGTGGTGGTGGTAGGGGGGTGGGGTGGTGGCGGTGGTGTGGGGTTGGGGGTGGGTGTGGGGTTGCGACGCCGCCGCCAGATGGTGGCTTGGGGGGCCCGCCCCCAGCTACCGGGGGGGGGGGGGGGTGGGGGGGGGGAGGGGTGGGTGTGGGTGGGGGTGCGTGGGGGTGGGGGGTGGGGGGGGGTGGGTGGGGGTGGGGCTGAGGGGGGGGGCGGTGGGTTGGGTGGGTGTGGGGGGGCGTGGGGGTGGGGGTGGGCGGGTTGGGGGGGGTTGTGGGCGGGGGGGGGGGTGGAGGGGGGGGGGGGGGGTAGGGGGGGTGCGGGGTGGGTTGGGGGGGTGGGGGGTGGTGGGGTGGGGGGTGTTGGGTAGGGGGGGGGGGGGTGGGTGAGTGTGGGGGGTGGTGGGTGTGTTTTGGGGTGTGGTGGGGGGTATGGAGTGCGGGTCTTGGGGGTGGGGGGTTGGGGGTGATGGGGTGTGCGGGAGGGGTGGTGTGTGGGTGTTGCGCGGGGGGGGGTGTGCGGGGGGGGGGTCGGGGGGATTTGGGTTTGGGGGGGGGGGGAGGGGGGTTGGGGGGGGGGGTGGGGGGGTGGGGGCGCGGGGTGCTGGGGGGTGGGCGCGAGGGGGGGGGTGGTGGTGTGGGGTTGGGGGGGGGGGGGAGGGGGGGGGGGGGGGGTTGGGGGGGGTGGGGGGGTAGGTGGGGGAGTTGTGTGGGGGGGGGGTGGTGGACGGGGGTGAGGTGAGGTGTGTGGGTTTGGGTGTGGGGGGGGGTGGGGAGTGGTGGTGGGGTTGTTGGGGGTGGTGTGGGGGGCGTCGTGGGAGGGGTGGTGGGGGGGGTGGGGCGGTGTGTCTGGTGGGGTTGGGGGGGGTGGGGGGGGTGGGGGGGTGGGGGGTGGGGGGGGTAGGGGGGGGGGGCGGGGTGGTGGTGGGGTGGGGGGGGAGGGGCGGGGTTGGGGTGGTTTGGGGGGGGGGGGGGGGGGGGGGCGTGGGTGGGGGGGGGTTGTGTCTGGGCGTGGGAGGGGGGGGGGGGTGGGGGGCGGGTGGTGGGGTGGGTGGGGGGGGTGGGGCGTGGGTGGGGGGGGGGGGGGGGGTGGGGGGGGGGTTTTGGGGAGGGTGTGGGTGGGTGGGGCTGGGGTTGGGGGAGGTGGCGGGGGTTGGGGCGTGGGGGGTTGGGGGGGGGGTGTGGTGTTAGGGGGGGGGGGGGGGGGGTTTGGGGGGGGGGGTTGGGGTGGGGGGGGGCTGGGGGGGGGGCGGTGGGGGGGGTGTGGGGGGGTGGTGGGGGGGAGGTGTGGGTGTGGGGGGGTTGGGGTTGGGGGTTGGGGTTGGTGGGCGGCTTGTTGGGAGGGTGAGAGGGTTATGGAGGGTTGGGGAGGGTGGGGGGGGGCGGGGGGGGGGGGGGTGGTGGGGGGGGGGCGTTGGGTGGGGGGGGTGGTGGGGGGGGAGTGGTGGGTGGGTTTGGGGTGGGTTGGGTGGGTGTGGTGAGTTTGGGGGGGGTTAGGGGGTTGGGTGTGTAGGGGGTTTGGGTGTTTGGGGGGGGGGGGGGGTTGGTAGGGGCTGTGGTCCGGGGTGGGGGGGGGGGGGTGGGGGGGTGCGAGGGGGGCTGGGCGGGCTGGTCGGGGGGGGGGGGGGGGCGGGGGGGGAGGCGTTGGGGGTGTGGGGTGGGGGAGGGTGCGGTGGGGGGGGGGGTGGAGGTGTGGGGCGGTGGGGTCGTCTGGGGGGGGGGGAGGGGGTGGGGGGGGGGTGGGTGGGTGTTTGTGGGGGGTTGGGTGGCGGGGTGGGGGTGTTTGTGGGTTGTGGGCTTGACTCGTGTGGGGGTGGGGGGGTGGTGGGGGAGGGGGGGGGGGTTGGCTGGGGGGGTGGGGGGTGGTGTGTGGGGTTGGTGTGGGGGTGGGTGGGGGTGGTGGGGGGGGGTGGTAGGGTGAGCGTAGGTGGGGGGGGGGGGGGGAGTGGGGAGGGGGGGGGGTGGGGGGGGTGTGGGGTGGGGGGGGGGGGGTTGGGGAGGTGTGTGAGGGGTGGGGGGGTGTGTTTTTGTGGGGGGGGTGGGGTTGTGTTGGGGGTGGGCGGGGGGTGGGTGGTTGGGGGGTGGGGGGGGTGTGTGGGTGGTGTTGGGGGTGAGGGTGTGGGGGCGGGGTGGTCGGGTAGTAATGTGGTGGGGGGGGGGGTGGTGGTTGGGGTTGGGGGGGGGGGGGGGGCTGTGGGGGTAGCGGGGGGGGGGGGGTGTGTGGGGGGTAGTTTGGGGGGGGTGGGAGTGTTGGGGCTCGGGGAAGTTGTTTGGGGGGTGGGGGCGGGGGGTGGGGAGGGTGGTGTTTTTGCGGGCGGGGGGGGTGGGCGGTGAGGTGGGTTTGGGGGTGGGGGGGGGTGGGGGGGGGGGGGGGCTGGAGGCGTGGGGGGGGGGGTGGTGGGTGTGGGTGTGGTTGCTGGTTGGGGGCGGTGGGTCGGTGTGGGTGGGGTTGGGGGTTTCGGGGGGTGGTGGTGGGGAGTGGGGGGTTGGGGGTGGGGGAGGGGTTGTTGGGGGTGGGGGGGGGGTGTGGGGGGGGGTTGGTGTGGTTGCAGGGGTGCGGCGCGCGCAGGGTGCGGTGGGGGGTGGGGGGGGGGGGGTGGGGGTTGGGGGGGTCGGTTGTCGGGGGGGGGGGGGGGGGGGGTGGGTGGGGGGGGGGGTGGTTGGTGGGTGCGTGCGGGTGGGGGTGGGGGGGGGTTGTTGGGGGCTTGCGGTTGGGGGGGGTTGGGGTGTGTGGGGGCGGTGGGTGGGGGGGGGGGGGTGGGCTGCGGGTGTGGGGTGGGAGGGTGGGTGGGCGGGGGGGGGGTGGCGGTGCTGGGTGTGGGGGGCGAGGTGGGGGTGCGGGAGGTGGGGGTGGGGGGAGCGGGGAGGGGTATGTCGGGGGGTGGGGGTGTGGGTGGGTTGGTTGGGGGGTGGGGGGGGGGGGAGTTGGGGTGGGGTGGGGTGGTGTGTTTGGAGCGAGGTGGGGGGGCGTGGGGGGGGGGTGGGTTGTCGTGGGGGGGGGTTGGGGGGGGGGGGGGGTTTGTGGGTGTTGGGGGGGGGGGTGTTGCTGCTGATGGGGGGGGGGGGTTGGGCGAGTGTGTGGGGGGGGGTGGGGGGGGGGGTGGTGGGGGGGGGGTGGGGGGGGGGGGCGTGGGGGGTGGTTGTGGGGGGGGGTTGGGTGGTGGGGGGTGCTTGGGAGCGGGGGGGGCGTGGGTGGGGGGGTGGTTGTGGGTGTGTGTAGAGGACGGGGGTGTGGGGTATGGGGTGGCGGGGGGGCGGGGGGAGGTGGGGGGGGGGGATGTGTTGGGTGGGCGTGGGGTGGGGGCGGGAGGAGGGGGGGGGGGCTCGGTGGGCGGGGGGGTGAGGGGGGGGCGGTGGGGGGGGGGGTGGGGGGGCCGCGGGGACTTTGGAGGGGGGTGTGTGGCTGGGTGGGGTCGGTTTGGTGGTGAGGGGGGGCGCTTGGGGGGTGGTGGGGGGGGTGGTGGGGGGGGGGGGTGTTGTGAGGTGTGCGGGGGGGGGTGGTGGTGGGGGGGGGGAGGGTTGGTGTTTGGGGGGGGGGGGGGTGGGTTTGGGGTGGGGTGGTGGGTGTTGGGGTGGGGGGGTAGGTGGCGTGGCCGCGATTGGGGGTGGTGGGGGGGTGAGGGTTGGTGGGGTGCTGCAGGTGGCGGTGGGGGGGGGGGCGGGGGGGGGGTTGGGGGGGGGGGGGGCAGGGGGAGTGGTGTGATGAGGGGGGGTGAGGGGCTGGGGGGCGCGCGCTGGTGGGGGGGGCGGGAGAGGGGGGGTGGTGTGTGGGGCTGGGGGCTGGGTTGTGGGGGGTGGGGGGGGGTCGTGCGTGGGGGGGGTGGGGGTGGGGGGGGGGTGTGGGGGTTGGGGGGGGGGGTGGGGGGCGGCGGGGGTGGGCGGGGGTGGGGGGTGGGGGGAGGTGGGGGGGTGGGGGGTGTGGGGGGGGAGCGTGGGGAGGAGTGGTGGGGGGGGGGGCGGGGTTTGGGGGGTGGTGGTGGTGGTGTGTGGGGTGGGGTGGGGGGGGGGTTGGGGGCGGGGGGTGGGGGGGGGGTGGTGGGATGTTGGACGGTTGAGGGGTTGTGGTGGGGGGGGGGGCTTGGGGGGGGGTTTGGGGGGGTGGGGGGGTGGATGTTGGGTTCGGGTGGGGGGTCGGGGGGGGGTGGGCGGGGGGTAGTGGGGGGGGGTTGTGGGAGTTTGGGCTGGGGTAGTGGTGGGGGGGGGCTGAGGTGGGGGGCGGTGTGGGGGTGGTGTTGTGGGGGGGGGGGGGCGTGGGCGGTGGGGGGGGGGGGGCTGGGGGGTGGGTGCGGACGGCGCGGTTCGGTGGTGGTGGTTTGGGGGGGGGGGGGTTGGGGTGGGGATCGGGGGTGGGTGGTGGTGGGGTGGGGGTGCGGGGGGGGGGGGGCGGGGTGGGGGGGGGGAGGGGGGGTGGGGGTGGGGGGGTTTGGGGCGGGGGGGGGGGGTTGTGGGGTGGGGAGGGTGGGAGGGTGGGGGGGGTGTTGGTGGGGGGTGGGTTGGTGGGGGGGTGGGTGGGGTGTTGTGTAGGGTGTGGTGGGGGTGTTGGGTGGGGCTTGGGGGGGGGGGGGGGGGGACTGGGGGGGTGGGGGGTTGGTGGGTTGGGGGGGGGGGTTGGTGCGGGTGGTGGGTTGGTGGGGTGGGTGTTGGGTGGGGTGGGGGGGGGGGGGGGGATGTGGAGGTTGGGGGGGTGGTTGGGGTGGGGTGTGGGTTGGGTGGGGTGGGGGGGTGCTTGGGGGGGGGGGGGGGGTGGGGTGTTGGGGGGGTTGTCGAGAGTGGGTTGGGGTGGGTTGGTGGGGGGGGGGTTGGTGGTTGCTGTGGGGGGAGGGTGCGGGCGGATTTGGGGTTTTGCGTGAGCTGGTGGGTTGTGGTGCGGGGGAGCGGGTGGGGGGTTGGTCGGTGCGGGGGGGGGTGGGGGGGGTGGTGGGGTGGGTGGTAGGGTGGGCTGGGGGGGGGGTGGTGGGGGTGTGGGGGAGGTTGGGTTGGGGGGGGTTGAGTGGGGGCGGTGGGTGGGTTTAGGGGGTTGTGGGGTGGGGGGGTGGTGGGTGGGTGCTGGGGGGGGGGGGTGTCTGGGGGGTTTGGTGGGGGGTCGGGGGGGGGGGTGCTTGGGGGTGGGGGTGGGGCTTGGGGGAGGAGGGTTGTAGGGTGTGGAGGGGGGTGTGGGGATGGGGGGCGGGGGTGGGGGGGGGGGGGTTGGTGGGTGGATCTGGGGGCGTTGGGGTGGGGGGGTGGGGCGGGGGGGGGGGTGGGGGCCGGCTGAGGGTGGGGGTGTATTGGGGGCGGGAAGTGGAGGGGTGTGGGGGTGGGTTGTAAGTGGGGGTGGGGGGGAGGTGGATATGGGGGGGGGGGGATGAGGGTTTGGGGGTGGGGGGCTTGTGGGGAGTTGGGGGGGGGGTGGGGGGGGTTTGGGGGGGGTGGGTGCGGGTGGGGGGTGGGGTAGGGCGGGTTGGCTGGGGTGGGTGGGTGGGCGGGCGGGAGTGTATGTGGGGTGGGTGGTGGGTGTGGTGGGGGGGTGTGGATGGGGGGGGGTGGTGGGTGGATGGGGTTGGGGGGGTCGTGTGGGGTGGGTGTGGGAGGGGGGGGTGTGGGCGGGGGGGGGGGGTTGGGTGGTGGGGGGGGTGGGGTGGGGTGGGGTGGTGGTGGGGGGGGTGCGGGCGGGGGGTTGGCGGGGCGGGGTGGGCGGGGGGGGCGGAGGGGGGGCTGGGCGGGGGGGGGGGGAGGGGGTTGGGAGCGGGGGGGGTGCGGGAGGGGGGGGGGGGGGGGGGTGGTTGGGTGTGGGGGGGGGTGGGGGTGCGGGCGGCGGGGGGGGGTGGGGGTGGGTGGCGGGGGTTGGAGGGGTGGGGGTGTTGTTGGGGGGGGGGGGTGGTGGGGGGGGGTGGGGTGGGGTGGGGTGGTGGGGGGGGAGAGGGGGGGGTGGTGGGGGGGGGGGGGTGGGGTGTGGTGTGGGGGGGGGGGGGCGGTGGGGCGCGTCGGGGGGTGTTGGTGGGGGGTGGGGGGGGGGGGGGTTGGTTTGGGGGGGGGTGGGTTTAGTGCGGAGGGTTGGGGGGTGGGGTGTTTGTGCGGGGGGGGGTTGTGGGGGGTGGGGTGGGGGGGGTGGTGGGGGGGGGGATTGGGGGGGGTGGTCTGGGGGGGGGGTGGGTGGGGGGGTAGGTTGGGTGTGGTGGGGGGTGGGTTGTGGGTGCGTTGGGGTTGGTGTGCTGGCTGGGGTTTGGGGTGGTGGGGGGGGGTTTTGGGTGGGTTTGGGTGGTGGGGTTGTGGTGGGGGGGTGGGGGTGTGGGTGGGGGGATGTGGGGGGTGTGGGGGGGGGATGGGGGGGGGGGGTTGAGTTGTGGTCTGTGGGTGTGGGGTGTGGGTGCAGTGTTTGGGGGTAGGGTGGGTTGGGGGGGGGGTAGGGGGTGGTCTTTTGGGGGGGGGGGGTTGGGGGGGGTGTGGATGTGGGGGTGGGTGGTGGTCGGGGGGGTTGGGGGTGGCTGGGGGGGGTGGGGGGTGTGTGCGTGGGTAGTGAGGGCTTGTGTGGTGTGGGTGGGGTTGGGGGGGGGTGGGGTGGGGGGGTGTGGGGGGGGGGTTGGTGGGGGGGGTGGGGGTGTGGGGCGCTGGGGAGGTGTTGGGATGCGTCGGTGGGCGGGTGGTGGGGGGGGGGTGGGGCGGCGGTTGGTGGTGCGGGGGGGGGGGGAGGGGGGGTGGGGGTGGGTGGGGGGCTGGGGGGGGGGTGGGGGGGTAGGGTGCGGGGGGGGGGTGTGGGGGGCTGGGGGTTTGCGTGGGGTAAGGGGTGGGTTACGTCCGTGGGGCGTGGTGGGTGGGGGGGGGGGGTTGGCGGGGGGGGTGGGGGTGGGAGGTTGGGGTGGTGGGTGGTGGGGTGGGGGCGGGTGGTGGGTTGTCGTGGTGGGGTGGGGTGGGAGGGGGGGTAGGGGGTGGGGTGGGGGGGGGGGGTGGTTCTGTGTGGGGGCGCTTGGGGCGGCGGTGGGGGGGGTGGGGGGGGGAGGGGGGGTGGGGTGGGGGGGGGGGGTGGTAGGGGGGGTGGGGGGTGGGGGGGGGGTGGGGGGGGGCGGCTTGTTGTGGGTGGGGGGGTGGCGGGGGGGTTGTCTTGGCGGGTGGGGGGGTGGGGGGTGGCGGGGGTTTGGGCGTGGTGGTGGGGGGGTCGGTGTTGGGTGGGGCGCGGGGTGAGGGGGCGGTGGGGGTGTAGTGGCTGGGGGGGGGGTGTGGGGTGGGGGTAGTGGGGGGGGGCTGGGGGGTCGGGGGTGGGAGTTGTTGGGCGGGGTGGGGTGGGGGGGGGTTGGGGGGGGGTGTACGCGTTGGGGGGGTGTGGGGGGTGGGGGGTGGGTTGGATTCGGGGGGGATGGGGGGTGTGGGGGGGGTGGGGGGGGGTGGTAGGTGGGTGGGGGGTTGTTAGGGGGGTGAGGGGGGGGGGGGGTGGGGGGTGGTGATGGAGTGGTGGGAAGGCCTGATGGGGGGGGGTTGTTAGTGGATGGGGGGGGCGATTGGTGGGGGGGTGGGGGTGGGGGGGAGGGGGGGGTTGGGAGCGGCGGTTGGGGGGGGGGTGGTGTGGGGGTATCGGGTGGGGTGGTTTGGGGGGTTGCGGGTGGCGGGGGGGGGGGTGGGTGGGGGGTGTGGGGGGGGCTGGGGGGGGAGGGGTGGGGTAGTGGTGGCGTTGTGGGGTGCGGGTGTGGGGGGTGGGGTCGGGTGTTGGGGGTGGGAGTGGGTGTGTGCGGGGGTCGCGGGGAGGTGGGTGGGTGGGGGGTTTTTTCGGGGGGGGTGCGGGGGTGTGGGGGGGGGGGGGGGCGCGGGGGGGGGGGGGGTGGTGGGGGTGGGTGTGGGGGTGGGGGTGAGGGGGCGCGGTTTGTTGGGGGTGGTGTGGGTGGGGTTCTGGGGGGGGGGGCTTAGGGTGTAGTGGTGTGGGGGTGCGGGGGGGCGGGGGTGGTTGGGGGTGTTGTTGGGTGGGCGGAGTGGGGGTGTGGTGGGGGGGGGGTGGGTGGTGTGGGTGTTGGGTCTTGTGTGGGGGGGGGTGGGGGGTGGTTGGGGGGCGGAGGCGGGGTTGGGCGGGGGTGGGGGCGTGTGGGTCTTGAGGGGGGGTGGTGGGGGGTGGGGTGGGGGTGGGGGGGTGGGGGGCGTGGGTGTGGTTGGGTTGGGGGGGTGGGGGCTGGGAGGGGGGGGGGGTGGGGGGTTTGGGTGGGGGGGGGGGGTTGGCGGGGGCGGGGGGGGGGGTGGGTGGTGGTGTGGGGCTGGGGGGTGGGGGGGGGGGGGTGGGGTGTGGTTGCTGGTGGGCGGGGCGTGGCTTGGTTTTGTGGGGGGGGGTGGGGGTGGGGGGGGGGGTGGTGTGGTGGTGGGGGGGGGGGTGGGGTGGGGAGGGGGTGGTTGGTGGTGCAGGGGGGGGGGGGGGTGGTGGTGTGGGAGCGGGGTCGCTGGGTGGGAGGGGCGGGGGGGGTGGGGGAGTGGGGGTGGATGAGGGGGGTCGGGTGGTGGGGGTGGGAGGGGCGGGGTGGGGGGGCGGTTTTCGTGTGGGGGGGGGAGGCGTGGCGGGGGGTGGGGGGGGGGTCGGGGGGTGTGGGGGGGGGTGGGCGGGTGTGGTGGTTGTGGGGTAGTGTGTCTGGGGTGGTGGGGTTTGGGGGTGGGGGTGGGGTGGGGTGTGTGTGGGGAGTTGTGCTTTGGGGGGTGTAGTGGGGGGGGTGTGTGTGGTGTGTGGGGGCTTTAGGCGGGGGGTAGAGGGGTGGGTGGGGTGTGGGTTGAGGTGGGCGGTTGGGTGGGGAGGTGGCGGGAGGGGGTGGGGTGGGGGGCGGGTATGGGGGGTGGGGGGGGCTGAGGTGTGGGGGGGAGGACGGGGGTGGGGGTGGGGGGGGGGGTGGGGGGGGGGAGGGGTTGTGGGGGGGTGGGGGGTGGGGGGGGGGGGGGGTGGGGTGGGGGTTGGGGGGTGGGGGGGGGGCTTTGGGTTGGGTGGGGCGGGGTGTTGGGGCGGGGTGGGGGTTAGGGGTTGTGGGGAGGATGCGGTGGGGGGCCGGGGTGGCGGGGGGGTGGGTTGGGGGGGGGGGGGCGAGGGAAGGGGGCGTGGGGGGGGTTGTATGGGGGGGCGGTTGGGGGGGTTGTGTGGTGTGTGGTAGGTGGGGGGGGAGGGATGGTGGTGGTGGTGTGGTGGTGGGGGGTTGGGGTTGGGGAGGGTGTTGGGGGGGGGGGGTGGGGGGGGGGGGGAGGGGCGGGGGGAGGGGGGGGGGGGGGGGGGGGTGGTTGGGTGGGGGTCGGGTGGAGGGGGGGTGGGAGGCGGGGGTTTGGTAGTGGGGGGGGGGGGGGGGGGGTGTGTGGGCGGGTTGGGGTGGGGGGGGTGGGGAGGTGTTGGGGGGGGGGGGGGGGTGTGGGGGGAGGTGGGGTGTGGTTTGAGGGGGTAGTGTCCTGTGTGGGGGTGCGTGGGTTTGGGGGCGGGGGGGTTAGGGTGGGCGTGGGGTGGGGGGGTGGGGGTGGGGGGAGGGGGGGGGCGCGGGTGGGGGGTGGTGGGTGGGGTTGGTGGGGGGTTGGTGGGGGGGGGGGGGGTTGGGGGTTGGTGGGGGTGAGGGGGTGGGTGTGGGTGGGTGGTTCGGTGGGGGGGTGGGGGGGGGGGGGGGGGGGGGGTGGTTGTGGGTGGGGGGGGGGTTGGGGGGGGTGGGGGGGGTGGTGGGGGGTTGGTGGTGGGTGTGGGGTGTGAGTGGTGGGGGGGGGGTTGGGGGGGGGGGGGGGTGGGGTTGGGCGGGGGGGGGGTGTGGGGGTGGGGTTTGTGGGGGGGGGGTGGGGGGGTTGGGGTGTGGGGTGGAGCGGGGGGGGGGGGTGGGGTGTGGGGGGTGTGGGGGGGGGTGGGGGGTGGTGGGGGGTGGGGTGGGGGGGTGTGGGGGGATGGGCGGGGGGTGGGGGGGGGTGGGGGGTCTGGGGGTGTGGTTGCTGGGTGGGGGAGAGGGCGGCGGTGGGGGTTGGTGTGTTGGGGGTGGGGGGTGGGGTGTTGTTGGGGGGGGTGCGCGGGGTTGTTGGGGGGTGGTGGTTGGGGGTCTGGGGGTGGGGGGGGGGATGGGGTGGTGGGGGTGTGAGTGTTTGCGCGTGTGGTGGAACGGGGGGGGGGGGGGGGGGGGGTGGGGAGGGGGGGGGGGGGGGGGGGTAGGGGGCGGGTGGGGGTGGTGGTGGGGGGTTTTGGGTGGTTGTGGGGGGGTGTGTTTGGGGGTGGGCAAGGGGTGCTTGGGGCGTGGGGGGGGGGGTTGGGGGGGGGGGGGGGGGGGGGTGGAGGGGGTGTTGGTGTGTGGGGGGGGGGTGGGGGGTTGCGGGGTGGGGGGGGGGGGGATGGTGGTGGGGTGGGGGGTGTAAGGGATTTGTGGGGGGGGAGTTCGGGTGGGGGGTGGGGGGGGTAGCTGGTGTGGATTGGGGTGGTGGTGGGGGGGTGGGGGGTGGGGGTGGGTGGTGTGTGGGGGGGGTGGGGGTGAGGGGGGGTGTGGGGGGTGAGGTGGTGGGTTTTGGGGGGGGGGGGGGGGGGTGGTAGTTGGGGAGGGGTGGGGTGGGTTGGGGGGGGGGGGTGGGGGGGGGGGCGGGGGGCGCAGTGGGGTGTGGGGGGGAGGTGGAGGGTGGCGGGGTGTGGGTTGGGGTCTGGGGGGGGGGGTGGGGGGGTTGTGGGGGGTTGTTGGTGGGTGGTTGAGTGGGGGTGGCGTGGTGGAGGCGGGGGGGGGTGGGGGGCGTGTTGTGGTGCGGGGGGTGGCAGAGCTGGGGGGGGGGTGTGGGCGGGGGGTGGGGGGGAGGGGTGGTGCGTGGGGGTTGGGGTTGTGGGGGGGCGTGTGGTTTGTGGGGGGGGGGGGGGGGGGTGAGGGTGGGGGTGGGGGGGAGTGGCTGGTGGGGGGGGGGGGGGGGGGGGGATGGGTGGGCGGGGTGGTGTGGGTGTGTGGGGGGGGGGGGGTGGGTCGGGTGGGGGGGTTGGAGTAGGTGGGGGGGGTTGTGAGGGTGGTGGGGGCGGGGGGGGTGGGGTGGGGGGTGTTGGGTGTTGGGGGGGTGGGGGTGGGGGTGAGGTGGGATGTGTGGGGGGGGGTGGGGGCTTGGTTGGGGGGGCGGGGGGGGGGGGGGGGGGTGGGGGGTGGTTGGTGTTGGTGGGTGTGGGGGTTTTTTGGTTGGCGGGTGTGGTGGGGTGGGTGGTCGGCGGGTGGGGGGGCTTTGGGGGGGCGGGGGGGTTGCGGTGGGTTGTGGGGGGGGGAGGGGGGGGGAGGGGGCGGTGTTGGGGGATAGGTGTGGTGGGGGGGGGGGTTTGGTTGGGTGGGAGGGGGGGGGGGTGTGGGGGGGGGTGGGTGGTGGGGGGGAGGTGGGGGGGTTGTTGGGGGGGTGGGGGGGTTAGGGGGTTTGTGGTCGGGGGGGGGTGGGGGTGTGCGCGGGTGTGTGGGGTGTGTGTGGGTGTGGGGGGTTGGGGGGTGTTCGGTGTCGGGCGGGGGGTGGGGGGTTGGGTGTGGGGGGGGGGTGGGGGGTGGGGGCTGGGGGGGGGGGGTGTTGGGGGGGCGGGGGGGGTTGGGTGGGTGGGTGTCGGAGGGCTGGGGGGGGGGCTGGGGGGGGGTCTGGGGGTGTGGGGGGCGAGGGTGGTGTGGGGGGGGGGGTTGGGGGTGGGGTGGGCGGGTGTGGGGTAGGGGGGGGGGTGGTGGTGTGGGGGGTGTGGGTGCGTGGGTGGGGGGGGTGGGAGGTGGGTTTGGGGTTGAGTTGCGTGGGGGGGGGTGGGATGTGGTGGCGTGGGGGAGGGGGTGGTGGGGTTGGGGGTGTGGGGGGTGGGGGGGGGGTGGGGTGGGTGTAGGTGGGTGTGGGGGGGGGGGGTGGTTTGGGTGGGGGGGTTAGGAGGGGGGGTGGTGGGGGGTGGGGGTGGGGTGGGGTGTGGGGGGGGGGGGGTGTGGGGGGGGGGGAGGTTTTTGTTTTGGATTTTATATTTTTTTTTTTTTGTATTTTTTATATATTATTTTTTATTATTTTTTATTAATTTTTTTTTTTTTATAATATTTTTTTTATTTATTTATTAAAATTTTTATTAATTTTTAATTTTATTATTTTTTATTTTATATTTCTTTTTAAAATTTCTAAATATGGGTCAGTCTGTTGAATACGCCGTATCATGTGCATGAATACGCCGTATTGACAGAACTGACAATAATGTTTAAAAGTGCATAAAAATAAAGGACTGATAACGTCCAGACAATCAATACGCTGTATGGTATGGAGCGGATACGCCGTATTGACGTCTGGGAAGACAGACTCGATAAAAATAAACAACAATTCGGGTTGTCTCCCGGGAAGCACTTTTCTTTCAGCTAGTCTTTAAGTTATACTTTTCCTTCAGCTTCTCTTCATTCCATCTCATGCACGCTTATGTGCCCGCGTGTGAGTCATTCTTCCATCTTCGCATCTCGGACATATTCGGGTCCTAAGTTCAAGACTCCTTTGTAGAATCCCTTAAGCTTTTTGTAGGAGTGTGAGATTCCATTCATACTATCCACTTCACTTACCTTCAGTAATGGTAAGATCTTGTTGCATTGTTCATTAGTGTGGTGTTTAAATCTCGGATGTGACAGCGCCATTTGGTAAGTAACTTCTTCATTACCATTGTTAATGGTAATCATTCCTTCAAACCATTTTGCCTTGACTCCGATTTCATTGAAAAACTCTTTTCCAACTATTACATTACCCATTTCTTCATTACAATAACGATCCATGTTTTCTATCACTGCAAAATCAATCACAACAGAGAAAGTTCCAACAAAGATAGGTGCATTCATAAAGGCTCCAACTACACTTTTCCCTCTAAATTCCAACTTGTCTTTCATTATAGAGTTATAAAACCTTTTAGACATCATATTAATGGACAAGAGAGGGAAGAAATTATCTACGTGTTCATAACCTATCATGCAAAAGAACCTCAAATTGTAGGCATCATTGACACGAATCTTCCTATCGAGGTTGCTAAAACTAGGATAATCCTCAATTCCATTGGTGATCTTATCATCATCATGCCTAGTTTTGACCATTTCCTTGATGGGTGCATCAATTACCTCACATTCTTCAATGGTGGGTCCTAAGTCGACTACTTGATCATGCCTAAGTTCTAATGGTTCGTTCAGATCATATAGTTCAAGAAAATCCTCAAATTTAGGGTCATGCGATCTATTCTTCCTCAACGCGTTTCCCATTAGCCTAACTTCTAAATCAAGTTCCGTACTCTTAATTAAACTTAATGCATAGACTCTCTTAATTATGTTACTAGTAGGTTTATTACTTTTAAAGAAAATTTTATCATTCCCAACGCTTAAAGTTATCTTTGCTTTAAACACGTTTATAATGTTAGACGAATAAGTGGCCCAAGCCCGATTGTGGGCATGTGGTCCATTAGGGTTAGGTTTGATGTTGCTTATTTACAAAGCTATCTATTTATTATAAATAGATATGTCATCTCTTATGTAATTCATTCAATCAATACAATATCTATCATATTTCATGGTATCAGAGCTCTATCCACCAACAAAGATTGTTATCCTCCGGTCATCGGCTACTTGTCGGTGATCCGGAGGGATCCTGTTTTTTTTCCGCTTTATTGTTTTTATTTATTTAGGATTTTATTTTCGTATTTCATTCATAAACCCTAAACCCTAGTCGTCAAAACACAAAATATGTTGAGTTGCCTTCGATCAACCATTTTTTTCTCCCTCATCTAATTGTTTTCGTTATCGAAGATCATTGTCATTGACAACAAAGTTGACCACCAAATTGCCGTTCCCTCCTAAAGGCAACGTAAGCCATGACATAAAAAAAAGTCATAAAAAATGGAGGTAACCGCGAAGCAGTATACAATTATGTTTCCAAATACAAGTCCAACTTCATGCAAACGATCAATGGAGAAGAGAAAAAAGAAAGAAGAAGAGAAGAATAAGGCGATTTCAACATTCTATCCAGTTTGTCCGATCGAAAGACTCCCGTTCAAACTGCGGGGGAGTGTTAGACGAATAAGTGGCCCAAGCCCGATTATGGGCTTGTGGTCCATTAGGGTTAGGTTTGATGTTGCTTATTTACAAAGCTATCTATTTATTATAAATAGATATGTCATATCTTATGTAATTCATTCAATCAATACAATATCTATCATATTTCATATAATAGCATCGGCAGTAGACAAGAAAGGTCTTCCTAGGATCAAGGGGGTCTTGGAATCCTCGGGGATATCTAAAATAATGAAGTCTACTCGGAAAGTAAATTTATCAATACCTACTAGCACATTCTCAACAATTCCTTTGGGTCGTTTCACTGTTCTATCAGCCAATTTGACAACTAATTTAATAGGAATCAAGTCTCCCAATCCTAGGGTAGTATAGGTCGAATAAGGCATAACACTTACGCTTGCTCCTGAATTAGCTAAAGCTTTATTGAAACACATATTATTAATGAAACAAGGTAAAGTGAAACTCCCTCGGTCTTTCTCCTTTCGAGGTAAGGCTTTGCCAAGGGGCTTTGCATTAGTGCAATGAGCTTCCAGATCTTTTTCTCCCCCAGTTTCCTTCAATTAGTCCTAGTAATCATCATCCAAGTAATTCAGAGAAGGTAAAGTCGTTTTCTTTGACTCGGAAAATAAGTTTTTGTTTTGTAAGTTCGATACGGCGTATTGGCTAGCATCGATACGGCGTATTGAAGGCTTGTCAATTTTAACAAAAGTAGAAATCATCTCATCATTACCCCTCGGCTTAATATTAGTCGAGCTTTGTAAATTCCTAAATAGTTTTTTATGCAAAATAATGCTCATTTGCCTGACTTGGATCTCCAAAGCTTTGATCGAGGCTTTTTGATTCCTTAATGCAAAATCCGTAGAGGCTTGTATTTCCTTGATCAAGTTAGAGTTTTCATCATGCCTTTTTGCAATTTCGGCCATGAACATGATTAAAGACTCTTCCAAAGTAAGCTTTGTCATTGTTTCTTGTAATCTCTTCTTCCAAACTGATTCTCTGGATTAGTAATAAGGTCGAGTACCTAGAAAACTCGAACAATCAAGATCAGTTGCCTTGAGAAGCTTCCTATCTAATTATGATACTCGTTTCAGGTCTTTGAAAGGTTGAATGAGTTCTCCGAACTCCTTGTAACGCACTACCTGAAACAGAGGACAAAAAATCAGCAGTATATGCTTCGGAAGAAGGTATATGATAAAGCACAGATCGAAATACGAAAATTAAGAGCCTGTTAATGTATGAGATAGTCTATACGCCGTATTCAATTATCCTGAGTACGCCGTATGGACTTTATGAACAGAATACGTTGTATTGTTTATGATAATGTATACGTCGTATCCCTAGGGATGGATACGCCGTATTGGTTTAATTTTTTTTTACAACGGACTTTGAATAATGCAGAAAAACACACAAACACACAATATGCAAAAATATACAATGCAGAAAATCAAACATACAAAAACAAACACGCAAATATGCAAATTAATCTAAACTAAACTAAAACACTTATAAATAAGAATTAAACAACTTCACTCCCCGGCAGCGGCGCCAAAAACTTGATGTGCTGTCGTGTAGGGTCAATTTATTGATTACCAAGTTTTAAATTTATATTTAGCCGACTTATCCTAAAACAACACTTTAACTGGCAGTGTACCCGATCGATGAGAGTTTCATGGTAAGTAGAGTGTCGATCACTAAGAGCGAGGAACACTTTTAATTTATTAATACTTTGGTTTTTCTAATCTAAGTTAGTCTAATCTATGCTAAACCTATGTTAATCCTAAATCTAATGGAAAAGGGGGGTTTCACCCTGAGAGACGCTGCAGTTTTGTGTAACGAAATACCAATTCAAGACAACTTAACCCACCAAGCAAAAAAGATTAAAATTTCAGAGAATAAAAGAGCGGTCTAGCCAAATATAAGAAAACTGTATTAACCATTATTAATCCAATCAAAACGTTGGTTTGTTTATTAGTGCAATGATTACTTATCTCGAAGCGGCATATCATTCTTAAGACTTAGGCGGGACTTCTTCCTAAGACCTAGACACGTAGAATTATGTCACAATTAAACGCATCCGCATAAAACATCCTTATTTGCTGATTATAATATATCTTAGGGATTAAGGCAATGATGATCTTGTTAAACCCTAGCTCATAGAGACTTTACCCACTTACTGCTTAACGTCTCTTTATATACTAGTAGTCCATTGTCCGAGTCCTTACCAATGGAATAAGAACGTACTTATTGATACCAAGGTCACCTTATGGCCCAACTAAGCTCATAATCAAAGGGTAAAGATAGGTCGTTAATTGTGATCCTATTGATCTAGATGTATAAATCACTATATGGAGAGCTATCCCGATATCTAGATTACTTGGTGCGTATCACTAGATCTAGTTGAATGATAGGTAACATACAAAAGCACGTAAACAAGTATGATGATAAACATAAACAAGCAATTCAACGATAAATTAAGAAATCAAGATAAAGAAACCAAACATTAAGATCTTCATAACAATGGCTAATACCCGAAGGTACTAGCCTTCAAACGTCATAATTAATACAAAAGTAATGATTTAGCCAAGGTAAACTAACCGAGTTAACGAATGATACCAAAAACTGAACGATTACAAGAGTATAAGAAATTACACGTTGTATCCTATAGAGTTAATTGCATTTCTCGACCTATTCTGCTCTTTTTCTCCATTGAAAATTGACTTTTATGGTTTAGGTATCGAGAATATGATTTAGCACACTTAAAACTCGTTTTTGAGTTTTCTATTTATAAGGTCTGGAGTCGGTGTCGATACGGCGTATCCAAGGTCTTGGATACGGCGTATTAGGGGTTTCTTGGAGTAGGGACCACATTTGATATCTTCCAGAATATTTTATTCCCATATAGCTTGAATACGGCGTATTGGTCTTCCTGGATACGGCGTATTGGATCTTGTGGTCTTTGGTGAGTGCAGGCACAGATACGCCGTATCTTCCTTGATGGATACGGCGTATTGGTAGTCAGAATAGTAATCTTCAAAATATCTTTGTTTAAGCTCTAGAATGCGTGCCTTTTAGTCAATCTTCACCAAGTACTCCATAATTACCGCAATTCTCAAATATGAACGATTAAGTAACAATTCTTTGAAGTAATTATACAAAATGGGTTAATTACATGGGATAAATGATGCTATAAAATAGACGTTATTTTATGTCATCACCCTGGAAAAATACAGGTGTTTGTAACCCGTGGCTCACAAAAACACAACATTAGAAGATCATCGTCATCGGCTACTGTTTATATCGTAGTCTCCATAGAAAAGGAAAAGTGTTGTACACCTTGCATTATAAAACTATACATTATAGATTATTATTATAATTATATTATAAATATATACAATCATCAGGATCGCTGGCCCATAAGAGCTGCCCCAACCCGCTGTCCGATAAGCAAAAAGGCCATGGCTTGTATGAATCCTGAGCCACAAAACCGCAGCCAAAGAGAGGGTGAACCCGCCATGGCTGCAAATCTAAGAATTTGCCCCGCCAAGATACGGATAACCTTAGACCCTCTATTTTTAAAGCCGTAAAAAGGCCATGGCTGCAAATCCAATAACTTGCCACACATTAAAATTAAAATATTCAATCGGAGTCCCAATGATTGTATAAGAGCTGCCCCCAACCCGCTATCCAATAAACAAAAAGGCCATGGCTTGTATGAATCCTGAGGCACAAAACTGCAGCCAAAGAGAAGGGTGAACCCGCCATGGCTGCAAATCTAAGAATTTGCCCCGCCAAGATACGGAAAACCTTAGACCCTCTATTTTTAAAGTCGTAAAAAGGCCAAGGCTGCAAATCCAATAACTTGCCACGCCAACACAAGGATTACAATCATCATGCCAATCAAAATTGCTTATATGAATCCTGAGCCATAAAACTGCAGCTAAAGAGAAGGGTGAACCCGCCATGGCTACAAATCTAAGAATTTGCCCCGCCAAAATACGAATAACCTCAGACCCTTTATTTTTAATGACAACATGTAAACAAAAGTATCATTAACAATAACAGCAGTATCAATCTATTTATACAAAAGGCACACCCAAAACCATAACCCTAGTAACCCTAATTAAGCCTTACCCTAGTAACCCTAATTAAGATAATCGATCAACACAAACTTAAATCAAAACTAAGAAGTTACTAACCCAATAAGCAAAGAAACCCCGCAATAAATCGTCACAAAGCCACAACAAAATCAACACATGCAGTCATATCGTCATCATTATATTATAATAAATCTATACAAAAGGCAAGAACTCAAACCCCAACAATTATCACAACCCCACAATGATGAGACGGATCTAAGAGAGAGATATCTCATATGTTTGAAAGAGAATAAACAACGGATCGAACGGTGGGAAGGTGATTTTAGGGAAGGTGGAAAGAATGGCGAGAGAGAGACATAATAGATAGTGGGAAACGGGTTGGCCTGGTTAAAAGGGAGGTCGGGTTTATAATTCTAGCATTAAATGCTTGGGTCGGGGTGGGTTGACGGCTGTAAGGCGTGCGGGTCGAACCCGAATATATTTAAAATTAAAAGGAGTCATGATGAATGTATAAAGTTTTTTTTTAAAAAGCTGAGATATATTAAAACGATCCAAGGAGGAGACAGAAGAACTACAACAGAAAAAGAAACAAAAAAGGCCTAACAACAAAAAGCCAAACGACAAACTAAACTACAAGCAAACTACAAACAATCAAGCTAGAGCATGTTAAAAAGGGATCTAGGATTAGAAATCCAATTGTTCCAGTTGCTAGGGGACGACTTGCAACGGGCCGAGATCCACGTCTTTGATAACCTTTGAATTGACCAAAAAACATCTTCTTCTAAAATTTTATCACTTGAGTCGGGGGAGGCATGAACTATCTTATTTCTCCACTTTCATATCACCCATAAACCACATTGAAAGACACCATAAATAACCTTGTTGAGCTTGGGACATCCAAGGTTGGAAGTTCCTAAACTGATGTCACTAATGGTGAAAGAAGGGAACGAAACAGGAGTATCAAGCTGCCACCAACTTGATGAATGTATATAGTTAAAATATGTTAAATATTATTTGTTAGCATAAAAAAATAACCTAGGCAATAATACGTGTTTCAAATGGATTAATTTGAATAAGATAACATATGTATTTATAACACAAAATTTCAAATTTTAATAAGTTAATTTAACTTAAAAAATCTTTTTCTTAATATGAGGGATCGATTCTGTATGATTGTTTCCTTTTGAGTTTTCAATGAAAACTAAAACCAGATAGAAAAGTCGGTTTTCATTTTTCTATAAAGTAAAATGTAGTTTTTTTTGCTTTGGATTGGTTTTTCGATTAATATGTCTTTTTCGATTCTCAGTTTAGTCATCCTTCCGGTTTCGAAGCCAACATCTTTTTCATTTTCACTTTAATTTATTTATTTTAGTTAGTTACAAGTTTCTCCCCTTAGGTTTATACAAATTGTATCTTTCATCCCTAAAAATTGACGATTGTTACTCTTTTTGTTACGTGAGAAGCGAAAAGACTAACATGCCCTCACTTTTTATGCGCGTGAGGGACTTAACCAAAAAAGTAACGGCTATTGGTGAAAAGAACGAAGGGTTGAAGATTTGTCTTGAGATGTTGTCGAATGTCTTCGTCAATTATTTAGTTATTCCTTTAATATTATTAAGTTTGCAACTCCAGTCCGCTTTCGTGATTTTGTCGTTCGGACTGCGAGAAAATATAAGATGATAAAATAAATTAGTTAGAGTAAACATGGTATGTCAGCTCAAGTCTGTTAAGGTTTACTCTACCTTTGTTATTTACGAGGCATGCAGACCCGTGCGATGCACACGGCTTGTGTCAAAATTTTTTCTCATGTGGTTGCTTGCATAATGATTTTGTTAGAATGTTGATGCGTTAGTCTGATTGTGTATACTTTGGGAATTGGCCGTGTAATGTTTAGATGCGTTGTTGAACATGCAAACCCGTGCGATGCACACGGGTTGTATCTAAGTGTTTATTGCATAATGATTCAGGCTACTTCAAAATAAGCCTTAAGAAAGGAATAGTAATAATTAAGTGATTTTTTAAATTTTTTCTCGTGAAATACATGTTGGACCAATGTCAAATAATATTTACATATCTACAAATCCTACATCTTTTATAATTTAGGCTACGCACCACTCGTAGTTTGCTCTAAGTAAACCGAATTAGACCAACACTAAAATACATTACAAAGAATAAAAAATATACAAGATATACTACTAGTATACAAACATGCACATCCTAATGGTGGAGGTTAATATAGTGACGCATAGTGAGATATGAAGAGACTTTTAAAATAGCACAGCATTTGTCTTCTTAAAACTGAAACTATAAGATGTGTTAAAGGAGATAATGGGATGCTAAACAAGACTAAAAAGTCCCATAATTGAATTCACATGTAAAAATGCATGAGCACTAATCATTAATACGCCATAATATTGAGTTTCAGTACATTTGGGTTTCGTACTTATGCTCCTCTGGGTAGACAAATCAGTTAAAAATACAACCCCAATAAATTTAAGGCTCCAATCATTTTATATACCCACCATCGATCATGGCCATTTATTCACATGGAGAAAAACTCTGTGTTACACTACACAATATATACATCAATAGAACACACACATAAATTACTTATCTATAACAACAAAGAAAAAAAAGTTCTAAAGCCTAAAGCCTAAAGCCTAAAGCCTAAAGCCTAAAGCCTAATTTTAAAATTTCGGGTTCTCTTTCATGGGGATCCTTAATTCCGACCAAAAAAGAATACCGAACACTGTTTGAAAGGACCGAAATTTCGGGTTCCCTTTCATGAGGATCCCTAATTTCGACCAAGAGAGAAGAGATGACTTACAAAACAACAAAGAAAAACAATAGTTCTAAAGCTCAAAGCGAAACCCTTAAGCCAAAATTCTAAACAATTACCGAAATGTCGGTTCCTTTTCATGGGGACCCTAATTTCGATCAAAAGAGAATGCAAACACTGTTCGAATGTGGGGGGGAAACCGAAAGTCCCAGGTTCCCGTCATGGGGATCCCTAATTTTCGTACCAAGAAAGAAGAGAGGAGAGGTTGGAATGAAAAATGAGGTTAGGACCCCTATTGTAAATGTTAGATTAGGTTAGCTTTGAGAAAAAACTACATAATCTTGACACAAATGGTCCCTCCCTCATTAATACTTTGACACAAATGGTCCCTCCCTCATTAATACTGCTGCATTAAATGTAAAAACTCTACATATTTTTCGGTATAATCATGGAAGCATGGGGTACTCCTCAAGATGCTTATCAATATGCAGTAGGGTTTTGTACTTATGGCTCTCTGGGTGAGACAAATCATTTAAAGATACAACCCCATTAAATTTAGAGGCTCAATCTTTTAATATAATAGATAAATAATGGTTAATAATAAAGCTTAAAGTTTACATTGTCTAACATATTGTTATTTTTCTTTTTGTCATTTTGTGATAAAAGTTGAGAATAAAATTTTCTGGTCCCGTTGCTTAGCTAAAAACACGCCTTGACCTCATTATGCCGAAAAAAAAGTCTCATTCCGCATAGATCGAGCAAATGAAAAGGGCTGTGCGCAGGTTTTTTTTTCTAATTAATTTTTGTGGAGTTGTGAGTGTGGTTCAGTTAATACGAGCATTTGGTTTCCATTTGATTTAAAAAAGAGAAAACTGAGTTTACGCTGATGTGACGCGATTAATTCGATCACCTTTACAGGTTGCATTATTATTGGTCTAAGGAATCCGACCTAGTTTTCAAGCTACATTCTTTTGTACATATTAATATCCCAAGTGAAGTGATTAACAAGTCCCACCCACTTACTCAACTACTCTTTTGTCCTTTTCAAAACTAGTTTGCATACTTACTAGATGCTCTAGTTAATGTTCACTTTTTTCACTTAATCATAACATATTCTATATGTCTAATATGCATCATTAGAGTTGAACTTGAAGTTACAAGAGCCAAAGATGGCAACATCAGGGTCCCATAAAAAACCCTTTTCTTTCCCAGCTGTTTAGCTCTTCTCTTTGGCATCTTTGGATGTATCCGTTTCCTCATTCCACTTCTTAAAATGGCCAAAAAAACGCTCACGAATCTGCATGACTCGTTCATATTCTTTTAAATAAAGTTCATTGCTGTCGAAAAGGAAAAAAGTTCCATCTTTTGAGTAGCGAATTGGAACCCATTATTCTCGCGATGGTCTATTTTATGAACATGTATTTTGTCACGTGTGCGCGTAAATCTGTAAACAAACATGAATTAAGCTTGTTGATGGACATGAAATGGGCACTATGAAAAAAATGGCATATTGTTGTAGTGCATGGAATGGAATTATGCATCATGCATTACTAAAAGCTTTGAAGTCAAGCCACCATTCTATGCTATTTTAGGTAATTATGATTAAAGTTTAACTAATGTCGTCGGAGTTTATCAGAATTGTCTTATGTTAATTATATTCGGTAAATTGAGCTTTTATAATTTTTAAGATTCTAAAATGAACAAAAGATACAAAAAATGGGGAACCAAATTAAAAAGTAAACATCTTCGTCAACTTTCTAAATTCGTTTTGTACGTTTTAAAATGACTCATGACATCTATTATGAGAGGTTTATCGATATCTTTTCACCACAAGCAAATGTGGATAAATGATTTAATGTTTAATATATTTTATAAAGTCAAGTTTATTACAGTGAGAAAAAATTTATAAACTGAAAAAGTTTATCAATTGATTTAGCCATTGTAGCAGATGATTTTATAACACAAAACTGTTGCTAGTATAATTAAAGCATGTTTTAGTTCTTAATAACTTCACCAGCTAGATAGAGCATGGTTCTTACTATTTTTAGTTACTGACTAATTATTGTTTTTTTTTAACTGTACGTTAGTAGTTAGTGATTTGAGCCTACTGTGACATCTAATTGGGCAGTTTGTAAGCCTCGAACTTTCGCCTTAGGGGATAAAATCCCACTCATGCTTCTATTTATTTCCGCCCCTGAAGTTTTTTTTTTTAGTTTTTTTTTTTGCGATTTTTTTTTGTCTCATGTTTAATAGTTTGTTTTTTTTATATGGGCTTATGTGTTGGGCCTCATGTTTAAACCTTTGTTTTTTTTTGCTATATGGGTTTTTTTTTTGAAATGACACTGTTTAATGTAATTTAAAGTTGTACGTTTGTGACTATGTCGATTATTTTAAAGTTGAATCGGTACTTTTGTAATATTTTTTTCCCTCTATTTTGTGCCAAAAATTAAAAAAAAAATTATGCCAAAAAAAATAATAATAAATAAAAAAATAAATTTTGGGCCGGCCCAAATTTTGAGCCCAGGCCCAAACCATTGTACAGTAGAAGCACTGTAGCTTCTACTGTACAATGCTAAATGTATGTATGTATAATAACAAAAACATTAAATTAAAAAATATACCGGGTACAGATGTTTTCTGTTTAGCTTATATAACAAAAACATTAAACGGGTTTAGTTATTAGTATTGTTTAAAGTTATAAATAGCGTGAGGTGTGCCGTAGCGGCATAGTCAAGCCTCAAGCTTTTGCATGAGGCGTGACGATATAACGTTTTTAAAGCGTGACTTAAAGTGGTAAAAAATATTTATAGATTTGTATCATATTTTATAATTAGTTCAAGCCTCAATCCAAAATATTAGTAAATCCAAGTCCAAATCACAAATATTAAAAAATCCTCTAAACATTTCAAAAAAACTCGTCACGCCTTACGTTTTTGCCCGCCTTTTCACGCCTCAACTTATGTCACGCCTAAATCGACGCCTTAGTCTATTTTGTAATGTAGACGTCGCGCCTCGCGTCTTTACGATGCCTTAGCGCTGCCATAACACGCAATTTAAAACCCTGGTATTGTTTATGCACCACGCTTCACTTTCCACATTAGAAAATGACAAAAAGGAAATGCATAGTTTAATATGCAAATTGCGATGTGGATGAATAGACTATCCTCACAATCACAAACGAATAAGAATATGAATTTTTTAAACTTGTAGCCCTTTTCATATTAATTTTACAGCTAATGCATATTGATTGTAACAAGTACTTTTTATCTTTCATGCATGCATTTATAACAAATGCAGAATATTACAATCCGCGTTCACCTTTCAAAACGTCGACCTCATGCTATACATTATATATATATATATATATATATATATATATATATATAAATGTAATCGACTACGACTACGAGTCTATGTACGTACAACAAATAAATAAAAATGGTTGATTCTTCGGGTAATCATGATAATGAGGATGAAGTTGCGGGCTATTTTTCTAGCTTCAAAATGATGTAGGCTATGGTACTAATAGTCTATTGGAACAATGGAAGGAATCTTATGGGGATGAGGAATATGATTATGACCCATACGACGATGATATGTATGAGGTCAGGATATCTCTAACTAGATTCAGGATATTTGCGATAATTTGGATATCAAAGTTCGTGGTCGTAAGAAGAAATAGTTTTTTTGTTTCTTTTGTTGTCTAGTCTCTTTGTGTTCCTTCCTTTAAGGAAGTGGTTTTGCCTATGTAATGGGTGGAGATGGAGAACTCATCTTCATCCTTTGTACTTATCTATTTTTTGGTGTAATAAAATTTACCGGAAAAACTCTTTACCCGAAAAGAAAATAAATAAAAAGATCTAGTGGCATTAACGGAAGGTTCTAGCTTCATGTCAAATGATATAATTGATGTTAAATTGATTGAAGGTTTGTTTTTACTAGATACTAGTATTATTTTTCTTGGAGGTGCTCATTAATTATATGAATATTGTATACACTTAGTCCAAAAATCCTTTCCTTCTCATTTCTTAATCACCATGTCATTATCATCTTGTTTTATTTTCATAAAAACATTGATGGGAGAATTATATATTAGACTTGCAATCATGTTAAGTCTGTGTGGTATCAGCGGACGAAACATATAGTATAGGTTGTGTTTGGTATCAAGCATTTTGAAATATTTAAAAGCATTTAGCGCCAAGCGGTTAACATTTATAGTACTTTTTAAAGCTTGTTTGGCAACAAGCATTTAACGGTTTTGTTTGGTCAAAATGCTCCATTTTGAAATGCTCTTTCATCAAGCATTTGACATCTCAACTAGCGTTTCTCCATTTAAATTACTATATTACCCACCATTTAATTAACATGTATTTTTTATACGTGAAACGTGTATCATATTTTATTCTGTTTGCTAATACAATATGTGTAAATTATTATCACTTGAAAGGAATGTTTAATGTTAGGTTTGTAACCTTTAAAAACATACTCGTAATTTTATGTTTGATTTATCAACAATATATTACATTTTATGCATGATATTTATATAGTGTTTAAGCATATAAAAAATAACGATTACCTTAAAATATCAACGTTAAAACTTGTATTATGAATTTTTATCTCTTAAGGTGTATATACCTATTTACGTCATTTTACATGTTATAATTGCTACAGCTACGTTACCAAACGTTTTTATTAGAAAACTGCTCCTGCTAACAGCTACTGCTTACTGCTTACTGCTATCGCTTACTGCTAGTTTTACTAAACATACCCATAGCAATTGATATTCATTTTGTTTATGCATGGTTAATAAGGGTAAGTTTCGTGCGCTTTATGTGTCATCGCGCTATTAGCATGTTGATATCTTCACTAAATTATTGTTTTAAGCTTTGTTTGAAAAGTTTCGTACCAGTTTGAGTGTTTATTTCTGTCCCGCTCTAGATACATGGAAGTTGAAATGCATGCATCTAGCTTTTGCAGAAGAACCCCCAATAGCAAATCAATAAATGTTTATCGAAATTGTGTTGGGGACCAAAACAAGTGTTTCAAGTCATGTCAATTTACCCATATGCCATGTGCCCTCAAATGATGATCATGTTGATGTATTCGTGTCAAAACAAGAATCATGGTAGGACTAGATTGGTAAAAAAATAATTAACTCATTCGAATAAGTACACAAACCTTTGCTTTTATGGAATTATGTACTAGCTGCATCGTGTCTCTTATATATGCACTATGGTACTCGTATTCACATTTTCTGCGTTTTATTCTTAAATTGACAACCATTTACTTTATTACAACTATTATGAAATAAACATTTTAGTCTACAAAATATTAAATTATTATACCAAAACTTACGTTAGGATTTAAGGCTATCCACAATGGTCGGTCGACAAAGTAGGTTGATCCTTTGCCGGCTCGATCGTCACCATTGAAACACCCACCCTGACTCGGAATCCATTTGATTTTTCGGAGAAGTAGGTCTCCTGCTTGACCAATTCGTGTGCTTGTTTGTGTGTGTTGAATTATTTAAAATGTATTTTTGTAGTGTCGGTCGTCTTATGGTGCTAAGTTGGTCACAAGTCGGTCGCAGGAAAGAGAAAGCTCAGGTGATAGAAAAATGTAGGTCGTCGGGGCTCCTTACTGTGACCAGCCTAAGTTGTTTATATAAATATGTATAATAAAAAATATATTTGTTTGTTAAGGCTCGAAAAACTCGATAAAAAATAGAGCTCGAGCTATGCTCGTTATGTGTTTTGAGCTGGTTTATTGGGCCTAAGCACAGGTTTGAACTTGATAGAAACTTAACTCGACCGAATCAAGCGTAAACTTGAATTCAAGTTGTTTGATAAAAGTTTGACTTTGTTTGCGGCCCTAAACTCTAGACTTGTCTATAAGGTTTTTGTCGAAAGCAACATTTAAAGAATATATTGTAGGCAAATGTTTTTCTAGCAAGGAATGAGTAAACATAAAGTTACACGGATCATACCATTTGAGAGAATATTATAACACGTGTCGGGCTAAAAAATATGATTACCCATATAATTCAATTGAGCCAAGTTTGTAAATTATTGCTAGTCACATGGGTAAATTATCTATGTTTAGGAACACTTTCTTGTTCTAGATCGGGATTAAGAGATAAGAGGAAAGTAGAATTTGTTCATTCATGATGTAATTGAAACTAAAATGGAAAGTTATGGCAAACGTGAGAGATTGGGAATCTAGTAGTAATTAACCTACAACTGTTATTTGGTAATTAGATTATTGGGAAAAAAATTTCAGAAGTTAATAACCTAACTTTCTAGACATATGATAAAAGGTATCATCCTTATTTTCTATTCGCTATTTGCAACAACTTTATATTCTTATTTGTTATGAGTTAATGTAAGTGGCAATAATACCAACCACATCGTATAGACAAACACTTCTCAACATAACAACAATAACCAACTAATTTATGAGATTTAAGCTTACTAATGTAAAAAGTCAAACTGAATGAGTTTATCTCTTTCAGAAGGGTTGAGATCCTTTAAAGTTCATATGAACATGATCGATAATTTCTTACACAAACATAACAGGCCTACTGAAAGACTTGGTTTTCTTTTTTATTGTAAGAGAATCTTACCGGTCATGTTGATATGAAATTTAGAGGATCTGAATCCCTTTCAAAAACACTATTATGACTGTTTTCTTAAAATCCCATTTCTTTCGCCCAAAATTACAAGTTCATCTTTTTATTTTGGTTTGTTTTAAAACAACAATCCAATTTCATATTTGAGTAAACTGCAAAAATCATCCCTGTGGTTTGTAGTTTGTAACACTAATCATCCTTACCCGATACTATTGGCACTAATCATCCCTGAGTGGTCAAATGTCCAGCAAAAATCATCCTTATTGGGGATGATTTTTGCAAAAAAATTAACAAAAAGTTTTGCAAAAATCATCTCTCTAGGAATGATTTTTGCCGAACGTTTCATCACTCAGGTATAATTAGTGCCAATAGTACGGCTAGAGATTATTAGTGACACAAACTATAAACCACATGGATGATTTTTGCAGTTTACTCTTCATATTTTAATCATTCAAATTGGTTTTTAAAGATGAACATGACATATTATTATTGTACAATATATTGTTACTCAAACTGTATGCAGTATAAAAGTGTTCTAATAATTTGAGAAAAAAAAAACAAATTATAAAGATTCAATAGTTCGAAAGAATTCATTTCTCAACTACACAATGGTGATGATTTGCACACTCTATAAATTGATTGATACACTTAAAAATATATGTGTCATGACTATTATATCCTTAATATGTGCACACTCTAATAAATGATATAAGGGTAAAAATGTCAAAACACACACAATTTGAGTGTGCAAATCAATAAGTGAAGTGTGCAAATCACCGCTCCTACACAAAACATAAACTTCTACCAACTTATTTAATAGTGTAACAATTTAATGAAATGAAAATGATTATTAACACATGTGACATGTTGTTAACATGATGGCACAAAAAGCAATGTCTGCTTATAAGTACCATATTAAGAAAACAATTCTCCTAATTTAATTACCAAGTGGGCTTTAGACACCACTAAATATCATAAGTGTAAAAGTATTGCTTGAGCTTTCTACAAAATCAACCTACTTATCATCCTACACAAACAGTTATATATTATATAATATATATTTATTTTTACTTATTATCTTTTTAAATTTAAATCGTCAGTTTCGCTACTTGTCTGTCAAAACCGTGTGTGTAAAAAAATTATAGTAAGATATTTTTGTAGGAGGAATCAGGGAGGGACATACAAAAGTATATTATTATAGTTTGGACAAAAGTATGTAGGGCCCACAAGTGATGTCTTCTTCAAGTCACAAGTCCCATATAAATCAATGAAGCAGGTACTAAAGAAAAAACACAGGATCTCCCTCTTGGTTCTTTTGTTTTGTTTTGTGTTGTGTTCTTTAAGCAGCAACAACAACTTGGGCTTAATAAACAAGTATCATAAGTATTTATTAAGATACTAAAAGAAAAAGAAATGTATGCAGAGAGAGGGCTAATGTTTCCTTATTTTCAGAATTTGTCATCTGATATTCAACAATTTGATGATTTCTGTCACTCACACAAGTCTATTTCTACTTGCTTGGTAATTACTTGCTCACCCTTTATTTATATGATCTTGTATGCTATCTGTGGATTAGGGTTTTGTAAATTCTTGATTGGAATGCATGATTTGGTTCTTGATGGTTTTTGATTTCTGGGTCTCCTTGTTCTTGATGACAAGTCATCAAAGTTAGTTGCTTTTTTATATGAGTATTAATGTTGTTATTCCATTGTTCTTGAATTATATGGACATATTGATGTATGATTTTGTGTTCCTTGTTCCACTATTGTTATGTCAACTTGTAAATAATAAAGCTTAAAGATTCACCTTTTCGCCGCACTCACAAGAGCTCAAATCAATAGAAAAGATAAAGCAAAGGTACCACTCAGATTGTAATTTGCACCAATGGTTATGTTTTTATGCAACTTCTTGTTAGGGAAAAGATAATTGACCTTTTCTGCATTGTTTTAAGACCAACTATTGTGTTACAAGCTAAGCACTTGTTCTTGAGTGCTCGAAACTCGAAAGGCTTAGCTTGGCAGCAGACAGGAAAACTTTACTTCTCTACTATTGTTTGTGCTTAAGTCACCAACTATATCAATATAATTGAAGTGATTATTGGTTACTATTTGAGGAAAATTCTGAAACGAACTTCATGTGCATACATATGATTTTTGGAAGTGAGAAAGTCATTACATTGTCGCTGATGGATCACGTTTTGTAGTTAAAAACATAAATCTGAACCATTGGGTCCTTAAGATGGTGTTCTCTATCTTGCTAGCTAAGTTTGTTCACATATCATGTCGACATCGCTAAGATATTTGTTTATGTACTTTCATTCTTGGTCTTTGCTTGATTGTTATATGAAAATCTGTCTTGTTTCTAATCAATTTTCATCTGGTATCTTCAGGATAGCCTAATTCAAACATCCGCCATATCAGATTATGATCTTGGGGGCGAAGGCGATCTTTTCAAAGCACCAGAACCGATAATTGAACAACCATTGGTGAGCCTTGATCCCATGACATCTGCCATGTCAATGATTTCTTGTGGAGAAGATGCCATTTCCCCTCAAGAACTCAAAGTTACAGATATTGAATCGCTTCAGAACGAGGAGTTTCTGAATGACGTTTTCTACGAATGCAAAAATATCTTGGCAAACGAAGCTGCAACCGGAAGTGAATCATCACCATTTTCTGAAGTCCTAAGCTTCAATTTCCCAGTTTCAACTGATGATCAAAACCCTGTCGCAATGGATAATGTAACTCCATCGTGCCAAATCCCAAAAAGCATGAGCTGTGATAGTTTAAGTTCGATGGATTGGATTCAAGGGGCTCAAGTTAGACCCAGTTATCTGAATTTCGGTGAAATAGATTTTGAGAATGCTTATGGTATGCGACGGGCTTTCAGTGAAGGAGACATAAAGGTTAAACTCAATTTGTTTTCTGCGTTATGTATGCGTGTGATGATAGAATCATGTTATATCTTTTTATCTCAAAGTTGAGGCCATTAGATCATATTAAATGAAAAACTGCAAAAGAAAAAAAAAATACAGTGGTAGAAGCCGAAAGTCTACAACAGGGTACATAATTAACAAATTGATTATAAAAGTACAACACCTCTCCTAACTATAAAAATTGACGGACATGTTTGGTAGGTTGTGTTATTAGCCGGCTTCGAAGAATCCGTATACAAACAATCAAAAGACGTAATATAGAATAACCGAGCTATCATTCTAAGCTCAAATTCATATACATTCCATTGACCGCTTAAAGTTGGGAAGGGATTTTGATGTGTGAACAAATTCATGTGCATGCCTTTATTTATGCATCTAACTAGATCCTTTACACGCGCGTGTGTGTGCTAATATGTTTCATGGGCATATATATGAGTAGCAGAATAGGCAGATTCATTGATACCTAGTGTTCTTTTTTTACAACAGACCCTTGATGATGCTAACAGCCTCATTCATTATCCCCTTGGACAGCCACCGCTAATCAGTGAGCGCACCAATGAAGACCGCATGCAAAAGCTCTCAAGATACAGGAATAAGAAAACAAAGAGGAATTTTGGAAGAAAAATCAAGGTAACTATATATCAACATGCCATTTAACAATAGTTTGATGACCTGTTTTTGCTAAAAAGAAAACAGATCAACGTATCTAATAGTTTGCGGTATTCAGTATGCTTGCAGGAAGGCTTTGGCGGACAGTCAGCCGAGGATCAGAGGAAGGTTTGCCAAAACAGACGAAGCTGACATCTTGAGAAAGTAATGTAGAAATGATAGAAGTGAAGTGAAGTGAAGTAGCTAGTGCAGATGATTGATGACGCAGATAGAAGAGAATATCAATGGTAGCTTTACAATCTGACTCATCTGGGTCAAAATCAGCGCAGGTTTTGCTAAATAAGATAGGAGGCTCCATATACCCGCCAAACCTTTTATCATCTGTTATTAAATGTAATAAGAATAATCTTTCTAGTCCCTCGTAGATCCCTGAATGTTGAAGAGCTGTATTGTATATAAAGTATTTGTTGAATAACGATTGCTGCTTGTTCTGATATCGTTGTGCGCTTTCTAACAGAGTTAGGTTTTAAATGGTTACTTATGTCCCTTGTCGACTTGTTAGTCATTTTCAGAAATAACTAACTTTTGCGAGAGTGCCCTTGTTGATAAAAACTGAATCTTGATTCTTGATGTCGTTGTGGTCTATGATAACCGAGTCTTAGAAGTGTTTTGGTTGCTAAAGCTTGAATCTTGGGATGTTGCAAGATGATTATATATTGGCATACCCATAGACCCTAGTTAAGGATTGATCAGGTTTAATCAAATCAAGTATACTATCAGAAAAAGAAGATGAAAATTATAAAAAAAGCAAATGACAAGAAGTTGAGACAGAACAAGATATGAAGTGGGTCATATGGCTTGTCTAAACCAGGCCACCCCACCCACCCAACCAACCACCTGATGCAGGTCCATTTATGATTTATGTTAATATGAAGTCCATAAGGGTCATGTCATTGCATCCATTTGTGCTTTACTGCTTTAATCATGTTAAATTTCTCTTCCATTTTTTGGCTATTATTAAGTATAGAAGTGGGAACCAAACAAACATCAGGCCTGCAACACTTTGTACACCAATGACCAACCCATCTCCTCAACACTGTTGAATTTCCTTTCCTTTTATAGCCAAGTCAATTTGCAACCAAAATAAGTCAAACTCTCATCTTGTTCAATCAGTTATCAGTTATTCAATCTGTCTCGGATAGATAAGATCAGTATATCACATCACTTGTATAGAGGGAGAAAGTGTGTGTTTCCTTATATGGGTCATTTTTCGACTAGGGAGAGAATATGCTCCAATATTTTGGTGTATGCTGTAAATGTGGTCTCGTGACCTGATATAGACTTTATTTTACTTTTACCGGAGTCATGTTCATGTCAAACCTTAAGCCAAAAGGAATCAAAATGATACGCATTTGGTTCTTTAAATATGGCCATATGCGCAAAATATGCAAGACGAAAGAGAGAGGAAATATGTTCTGTTTGGTTTACAGTTTTATGGGCTGCAGTAAAGGTGTTAGGAACACGGGTCATTAAAATCTAATATGCAATGTCCTGATTTTATGACTGTAAGGATTGACTTGTTTAATGTCATGTTGATAGTCAATCCTTCAAGGATATACGGGATTGAGTAACATATGCTTTAAAGTTAACTAGGCAACACCGAGACATTTTTGTGGATAAAAAGGAAGTATGTATGTTACACAGGGTGCTAAAAGTTTCACTTGATAAATGACTGCAGTCTGTGTTTACGTTAAACGGTCACCTGGCTCGTAATTTGTTTAAATCATATGTAGGATGTATACAAGTATATGTTTTTCGAATTAAAATCTGGATAAGTGAAAAAAATGTTAAATCTTGGAGTCCAATCACGGGATGGCTGGACTAACGGAACGTTGGCCTAGTGTCGACTGTAATTATATAAGATGGTCGTTAAGAGGTTCAAGTCCCGTCAAGGAAAAAGGTCAAACCAACAACAATACCCAATCCCGCAGGGTACATACACTATCCGAGGGTAAAGATGACTGCGACAGCCGAGTCAATAAAAAATATAGCTTGTCCAAGTGCCTATCTTTTCCTCCATTTCTGTTATCACATTCCTAAAAAAAATGTCAATTATCTCTCTAATCTTTCCTAATCGTTTCCCGCCAAAATTTGCAACATACACCCACAAAATTCAAACAAACCTTAAAAATGTGGGTCAGTTCATAGGACACAGTTAAAGTCCTGAAAACATTGCATACTCGTAACACGAACCATCGAGCTCGGTAATCTTGTGGTGCTCTCGAACTTACCCGCTCAATCTGGTATCAAACATGACTCAGTTGTACTCAACTCACTCATTAGTTTATATTCAAAATGTGGCGACTGGTTTACCGCCAAAACTATATTTGAATCAATGGATGATGATGTTAAGGATTTGGTTACTTGGAGTGCCATGATATCGTGTTTTTCGCATAACGGTATGGAGTCGCAGGCGTTGCTGACATTTGTTGAGATGCTTAAGCACGGCGAGTATCCGAATCAGTACTGTTTTTCGGCTGCGATTCAAGCGTGTTGTAGTAAAGAGTATGCGAGGATTGGGGGAACGGTTTTCGGGTTTGTGATCAAGACTGGCTACTTTGGGTCTGATGTCTGTGTTGGTTGTGCTTTGATTGATTTGTTTACTAAAGGTTTTGGCGATTTGGAGTCTGCGAAGAAGGTGTTTGATCAAATGCCTGAAAGGAATTCGGTTACGTGGACTTTGATGATTACTAGATACGGGCAGTTGGGGTGTCATGAAGATGGGATTGGATTGTTTTTGCGTATGTTGTTGGGTGGGTTTATGCCTGATCGGTTTACTTTGAGTAGCGTTGTGTCTGCGTGTGCTGAATTGGGATTTGTTTCGGTTGGTCAGCAGTTGCATTCGTGGGTTGTGAAGATGGGGTTGTGTTTGGATGTGTATGTCGGGTGCAGTTTATTGGACATGTATGCAAAGTGTGATACTAAAGAACCAATGGAGGATGCTAGGAAAGTATTTGAACGGATGCGTGATCATAATGTGACGACTTGGACTGCGATGATTACTGGATATGTGCAAAGTGGAGGTCTTGATAGAACCGCCATTGAACTCTACTGTAAGATGATCACGCAAGGTGACGTATTTCCAAATCATTTCACTTATTCAAGTCTTTTGAAGGCGTGTGGAAGTCTTTCGAATCTGGAAGCTTGTAGACAAATTCATAACCATGCAGTAAAATCTGGTCTCGTGTCTGTGAATTGCGTGGGAAATTCTCTTATTAGCATGTATGCTCGATCCGGTAGCATGGAAGATGCCCAAAAAGCTTTTGAAATTCTACTTGAGAAGAACTTAATCTCTTACAATGCCATTGTGGATGGGTATGTTAAAAATACAAGTTCTGACGACGCCTTTAAGATGTTTAATAAAGTTGAGGAGACAAAGACTGGGGTCGATTCTTTTACGTTTGCCAGCCTCTTAAGTGCAGCAGCTAGTCTTGGTGCTGTTGGAAAGGGTGAGGAAATCCATGCTCGGTTGGTGAAGGCAGGGTTGGATTCAATTCAAAGGGTATGTAATTCTTTGATATCAATGTATTCGCGGTGTGGAGATATAGAAGCAGCTGCTCGAGTTTTCGACAAAATGAAAGAACGGAATGTAATATCATGGACTTCAATAATCACTGGCTATGCAAAACACGGCCTTGCAAAGAGCGCTTTAGAAAAGTTTGACCAGATGCTTAAAGCAGGCGTAAAACCAAATGAAGTCACATATATCGCTGTTTTATCAGCCTGCAGTCATGTTGGGATGGTTGACGAGGGTCTAAAACACTTCAGTTCAATGTATAGTGAGCATAAGATAACCCCAAAAATGGAACATTACGCGTGTGTCGTTGACTTATTAGGAAGGTCAGGCTCACTTGATAAGGCCGTTGAGTTTATTAAGTCAATGCCTTTAAAGGCTGATGCTTTGGTATGGCGTACGTTACTCGGGGCCTGCCAAGTTCATGGAAATACAGAATTGGGAAAGTTATGTGCAGAAATGATAACCGAGCAGGATCCAGATGATCCATCTGCTTATATACTATTATCCAACTTGTATGCTTCAAAGGGTCAATGGGAAAAAGTAGTTAAAATCCGAAAGACCATGAAAGAAAGGAACTTGATCAAGGAAGCAGGTTGCAGTTGGATAGAAGCTGAGAACCAATCTCACAAATTCTATGTAGGCGATACCTTTCATCCTCGAGCACACGAAATTTACAAAGAGCTAGATCAGTTGGTCACAGACATAAAGAAACTAGGATATGTTCCTGATACAGATTTCGTTCTGCATGAGCTTGACGAGAAAGAAAAAGAACAATACTTGGTTCAGCACAGTGAGAAGATTGCTGTGGCGTTTGGGTTGATAAGTACGTCAAAAACGAAGCCGATAAGGGTGTTCAAGAATCTGAGAGTATGTGGAGACTGTCACACTGCAATGAAGTATATATCAGTGGCAAGGGGAAGAGAAATAGTGGTGAGAGATTCGAATAGGTTTCATCATTTTAAGAATGGGTCGTGTTCGTGCAATGACTATTGGTGATTCACTATAACAGCAGTTGACACTGTATGTATGGATTTTATTAGTGAATGTATCTAGTATTTAGTTACTGATAAAAAGAAGTAATAAAGTTTGATTATGTTTTAGCCAGTTAGGTGGTGTTTGTGTTAGCCTAGTTTGTGGTAATGTGTATATTAAGGGGGTGTTTGGATCATCTTATTTTAGTCAGAAAGAATTGTTATTTTAAAAAGGAAAAAACTACTCTGTATAAGCCAAAAATGATGATTAATTTAAAAGAGTCAACCGTGTTAAAAAATTTAAAAATCTATTAAAAAAATAAATCTGTACAGTTCACATAATTATATGTCCTTAATAAAGTACTAGCAAACAAAATCTAGAAGTATATTCGCCTATTTTAAAAGCACGAGTCAGGATTTTATTGCGGCAGATAGTTTTAGTGATAAAAAAAGTTTATAGGTTATAAATGGAAAATAATAAAAGTTTGAGGATTTAGGGATTAAACATAATGTTTTGAAACCCGGTTCGACCCGACCGGTTCAAATAGTTGAACCGTTTCCGATCGAAAAAAATGTCAAATTAATCCGGGTTTTATATTTTCGAAACCCAGTTTGACCTGGTGGAAGACATGATTGACCCGGTGGTCAAACCGGTTATTACCATAGATATATTAAGAAGTCAACCCTATATTATTTACTGAATTCAAAACTTTCTATAACTACTTTCAGTTAATTCAACTTAGCAAATACCTTTCGTAATTAGCAAATACCTTATGTACTTAGCAAATACATTGCGTAGTTAAAATTCAGTTTTTCACTTTAAAAAATCGCGTCTTTTTGCTTTATAAGTACATAAAGTATAGTTTTAATAACAAAAAACTATGTTAATTAGGTAGTATATATAATAATTTTATCCGAAAATAGCCTTACCAAAATTTTTATTATATATTTCAAAAAGGGTCAAATAAGGTAATTTTGCAAATACCTTTTCCCTTCCATGAATTATAGCATTACATTATTTATTTATTTATTTATAAAACAACAAAAATGTTAATTCTTTTTACAAAAATTCCTACAAATCCTTTTACACACTGGATCCTGACACATAACAGAACTGACGGTTTGAATTTGAAAAAAGAATAAGTGGAAAAAATATATATTATATGATTGTGTGTGTAGATAGGATAAGTAGGTTGATTTTGTAGAAGGATTTAGCAATGCTCATAAAACAAACAAAGATGTGTAAAACCCGTCGCCATTTTCATCTCAAACTAGTTCAAATTTTCATTGTTCAGTTTAACTTTTCAAAGTTAAATTTAACTCTAAAAAGTCAGTACACTTATTTTGAAAGATAAACTATATTAATTAGGTAGTATATATTATAATTTTATCTGAAAATAGCCTTACCAAAATGTTGTTGTGTTTTAAAAAAAATCAAAAAGGTAATTTTGCCCCTTACATGAATTATAGCGTTACATTATTTATTTATTTAAGTATAAAAGAAACGTGTAAAACCCGTGGCCATTTTCATCTCTCAAACCCAGACATCATCATCATCATCATCGGACGGAGGTTAGTTTTAGTCTATGTCTATGTTTTTAATTATTAACAATGTCGTGAGTTATATACATTTTTCTTCCTTTTAATTTTATAACACCGATTGATTGATTGAATTAATCACACCATGTTTTGGGGTTTTAACATTTTCTTTTTGTCGTTCTACTTACAATTGCTGTGAAATTTTCGACTTATTAGGTTTTATAAATTTTTCTCTTTTTCTGGTCTTAGTACAAAGTTAGTAGTTATGCAACACAGAAGAATCTTGATCTTGAGCTTATATATTACGCTAGGTAGATGTTCCAGGCTTAATTACAGTCGGCTTATGAGCTTATTTGATTTCGGCTTATATTTTCAAAGCTTCAATTTTCTCGCTTATTTTGAGATTTATGGCCTTATATATCTTTATCATATCATAATAAACTGCCCACAAGTCGCAAAATAAGCCGGGCATTTGAGTCTTATGAAATATAAGCCGATAAAGCAAATAAGCTCATAAGCCACATATAAGCTTAAACAAACACCTCCATTATAATAAAGAATCCACTTTTGTCTTGTTAAAGTAGATAAAGTATGGTGCTTTATAAAGTGGAATTTTAATTGATGGTCTCTGTTGAAAAGAATGCCGATTGACATGTGTCACATACTAGACTATTCATTATATTATAGGTTGGTTGGGTGGTTTTTATTCTCAAAATAAAATATTAAGTTAAGGTCGTCTTTTTCCCATTGTTGTTGGTGATTAGGGACTGCTGAAACTGGAGAACAGAAAGAGGATCTATGGAGGGAGACGCCGCAAAAGACTTGGGAGTCCACGCAACCATGGTGGATGGCAACGGGGCTAATATCCCTTCTTGTTGCCTAAAGGCCCGAGCTTTCCCTATCGACCCTGCACTTGAATCCAATTGTCATCCTACTGTTGTTTCTGGATGGTTCTCAGGTGGTTATTCTTCTTTTTCTTACTATGTTACATCTTTTCGGTGTTTGGAAATAATCACTTCTGATGGTGCTCCAGTGTTTGGCAAGTTCTGATTTTTAATAAGAAGGAAGTAACGGATAAAATAAAACTAGATACTCTAAATCGATCAATTTTGTTGTAGCTAGTATGGAACTTATATACTAACCGTTAACTAATAGAATAACCATTATATGTTGAGTAACTACTAGAATTGGGCCCGTAGAGTAACCACTTTCCCAGTGACTGGTTAGTTTATGATTTCGACTATTGACACCCTTTCAATCTTCATTAATTGCAGATAAAGCTGGCAAAAAGATGTACTTCAACAACCCCATGTGGCCAGGTATGTCAAGACTCGTGTTCATGCTCAGCGTGTAACGTGCCTGTAATTTATGACTACAACCTGAGTTTATATAGAGATATAAGTATTGCTTCCATATTTCAGTCGTTCTCTGCTAATTGTTTTTTTTTCCTTTTTATTCATGAAGGAGAAGCACATTCGTTGGAGGTTGAAAAGATTTTGTTCAAGGAAAAATCAGAGTATCAGGAGGTTCTAGTTTTTGAGGTATCTCATTTTATAAGATTATCCGTACCTTTAAATCGAGAATCATATATATGTTGAAACTCTTGAACTGATTTACAGTCAACATCATATGGAAAAGTTCTTGTCCTCGATGGCATTCTACAGCTGACCGAGAAAGATGAATGCGCCTACCAGGAAATGATCGCCCATCTTCCCCTTTGCTCCATTGAGTCGCCCAAAAAGGTAACTTTACTTGAAATTCATTATGGTGAAGATAATACTTACAGTGAACTGTGCACACTATCTAGCTTTTACTGCCATGAATTATGTGTTTGATATTTCAATGTTTATATACAGGTTTTGGTCTTGGGTGGCGGCGATGGTGGAGTTCTTAGGGAAGTTTCTCGTCACAGCTCTGTAGAATCAATTGATATTTGTGAAATAGATAAAATGGTTATAGATGTATGTGGTGAAAGTATAATCTCTCTTTGTGCATTTACTACTATTTTATCATCTCATGGCTATGCTCATTGTGAAATTTATTGTTTGTAGGTTAGTAAGAAGTTTTTTCCTGAGTTAGCTCTTGGCTTTGAAGATCCCCGTGTTCATCTCCATGTTGGTGATGGTAATTACTAGATTATGATAATGGTTTTTTCTTAATTGGCACCGTGACTATGGTTTCTCACACAAAAACCCTCTTCTTTTTTGTGGCTTAACCGCCTTCATATATTAATCTTAGTTCTTCGTTTGATATCGTAAGTTTATATGGTACCGGATTATATGGTTTTTCTAAGGGATCTTATCAAGTTCAAATACTTTCCTTTGTTTAGCATTTTATTCAACACTTCTTTTTCTGAATCATCTTTTACTTATTTTGACAGCTGTTGAGTTTATCCGCAAAACGCCGCCAGGAAAGTATGATGCTATTATTGTTGATTCATCTGATCCTGTGGGTATGTTTGTAAAGCTTGTAGTATTGAATGATATTATATCCGTACTTCATATTAAGATATATATGTATTGAGTTAAGTCTGACTTATGTCTTTTTATCGAGTGTAGGTCCTGCACTGGAGCTCGTGGAAAAGCCTTTCTTTGAGATGTTAGCAAGGGCATTAAGGCCTGGGGGTGTTCTTTGTAACATGGCAGAGAGTATGTGGCTTCATACTCATCTTATTCAGGATATGATCAATGTTTGCCGTGAGATATTCAAGGGTTCTGTTCATTATGCATGGACAAGTGTACCCACGTATCCTAGGTGTGATAGATTTTTTTGTTGAAAAAACATGCATATAATCTAATAAAAACCAAAAAAAGAAAAAAATCTGCTCACTGTTTGTATTTGTAATGCAGTGGTGTTATTGGGTTCATATTGTGCTCAACGGATGGACCACATGTAGACTTCAAGATTCCTATAAACCCAATCGAAAAAGTTGAGGGAGCACTTGAGCATAGGAGAGAATTGAAATTCTACAACTCTCAGGTAATATGTCGTTTTTTTAACTCGAAATCCGCTCTGTTTTTTTAGTAACTTATCATTAATAGTTAACAAACTGATACATTAATGTACTTCCTTTGTTGTTTTTTTGAATCAAACAGATGCACAGAGCTGCCTTTGCCTTGCCTTCGTTTGTCAAGAGGGAAGTGAACTTTCTTTGAAAAATTATTAATTGTTTTGCGTGAGCACCGATTATTATGTTAAGTTGTAGTTATGTTACTCTATTGATACAGATTTTTGGGTAAAACTAATGTTATCTATTGGAGTTTGGTTATCTGTCTATGTACATGATCGTGAAATCTTTCTCAGTACTACAGCAATAATATATCTTGAGAATTGCATTCTGATTGTTTTACAAGTTAATATGTTTACTCGAATTACAAATTTGCCTTTTAAACAGAATGTGTAGCTGCAAATATTATGCTGAATAGGCTGACAAGCGTTTCAAAAATGTATTAATCTGACATGGTCAGTCATTAAAACGCTCTTGTTGATTGCTTCATAGGATGTGCTAGTTTAGTGTAGACATATGGCCAGAAAAAGAGCTTATTTGACATCTTAAAGAGACCTGAGACCCAGAAACCACATCTAAACTCTTGTGTAAACTAACATGTGAATGAAATTTTCCAATTTCAATCTCATTAAAAGTTTTGTCTAGATGGTTTCAGATTTCTGGTGGTCTCAAAAGAATCAACACAATGCTGATTATATTATATTATATATATTATACATTTGAGCTTCCATACGACGCTGTTTTTGGCCGGGTCAATCATTAGCCCAATATCACCGAGCCAAAACCAGCGAAGGTATAAAAAAAAATGGAAAATTTACAAAATGGCCCCTCAACTTTTAACTATTTACGACTTTTTTATATAATAAACTTTATTTGTCAAATATATAACACATATCTACCGATTCATTCAGGTAAAAAAATACCCACGGAACGATCTTCCAATTGCGAACAAAACAAGCCTAATATTGCAATGCTTCCGACATACACACGATTTTATAAAAAATGTTGAATTTAATATAAGTAGAAAAAAATTATAAAAATTTACAAACCGTACCCTCAACTTTTAACTATTTACGAATTTCTTATATAATAAACTTTATTTATCAAATATATAACACAAATCTACCGATTCATTCCGATAAAAAAATACTCGCGAAAATATCTTTGAATTGCGAACAAAACGAGTTCAATATTGCAATGCTTCTGACATACATACGATTTATAAAACATGTTGAAGTTTATAAAATATATGTTTAAAAAAACAT
>BQNB010036163.1:10223-37056 GCA_026074375.1 Tanacetum coccineum
CATCGGTAACGGATAAGGTTTTTGATGGACACGGTATTGAACCATCCACATAACCCATCAAATTGTTTGTGATGAGAAATGGTTCAATCATAGTTTTCCAATAACCATAATTTGTGGGTGAAAGGGTAAAAGCGAACTTACCAGAGTTGTGAGCCGTTTTATCGACCGTGGTGAAAGCTGGAATCATAGCCATAGTAATATTCCTCCTTTTTTTTTTGTTTTTTTTTTCCGTAACCCTAAATTTTTTTTACTGATGAACAGTAACTTCAGTGAATATTGGTCGATGAACAATAAATCGGTGAATATTGTCAGGTGAACAGTACTCGATGAACAGTACCTTTTTTTTTTTGGTTTCTTACGATTGCAGCCGGCGGCGGCAACGGCGAGGTGATGAGAAGTGTGGGGTTGTTGTGGCGGCTAAAAAGTAACCGGAATTGTGCCGGAAAAAAAAGTTGTTTAGGGTTTTGGCTCTAATACCATATAAAACCTCAAAGGGTATATATTATTGTAATTGAAATTGTGTTTTGTACATTGGATTGTATATGTATTTATACTAACTAGTTGGTTACCCGCGCATAGCGGCGGTAATAGAAAATTTACTAACTCAACTCTTTACGCAATTTCCTACCCGCTTAGTAATTTCGTTTCACAACAATTTCCTACCTCAAAGGGTATATATTATTGTAATTGAAATTGTGTTTTGTACATTGGATTGTATATGTATTTATACTAACTAGTTGGTAAAGAGACAACACACTCAGCTCGAAGTATATAGTTTTAACGTATCAAGTTTATATTTAATTAAGGTTAAAGTTGTAAAAAATATACATCAACATAAAATAAACCCACTAAAAATGTAGAAAACAAAAAAATTATAAAATATAACAAAATGTATGTTAAATTAAAGAGCACAAAACAAAATTTTAAAAAATATGGTGAAATTAGATCATAATAAAATTAAATTGATAAAAGATATTTCAAATTTTAAAAAAAAAAGTGATTTTTTTAATCAAGAGGTGACATGTCACTTTGTTGGATTGTGATTCCTAAAAATGAGAAGGGATGGTCAAGATTGCACCTACTTATCTAATTTTATATGGGTCCGTTATAATGCTTTATATTGTTGTATAGATACTATAGCTACAGACTAAGCAGCCTGTCATAACCTAATGGGTACGGCACCATTATATCATTATTGGGCCGGATTCATCTAGTTTGTTCTAAACATCCCACAAATATGATATTGAATAAATTGTTTTATCTTGATAGTTTTCATGTGAGGTGTCTGTGAAGAAAACTAAGCTTTAGCATTTTTACCTAGAAGGCTAGATTTGTAATGAGAAAAAAATCTTATACAAAACCTCAAAGGCATAATATAACAAACCTTCAGTACTCTTCTTACTGATTATATGGAATAGGGAAAAATTATTTTGAAACAAATTAAAAGTAAATGACGTACCTTCACTCGCAACTGTGATTTATTCGTATACCAAAACCCAACACCCATGCTGCGCATATCTTGCCAGGATGATCCATTGTTTAGAAGAGATTCAAATAAACTTTCTTGACAATCAGAGTGGAAAGCCCAAGCAATTAGGGACGAGTCAATGATCAACTCTCCCACTGATGGCAATTTTCCTAGTTTCCTCACACAATAGAGCTGCTGAAACCTTACCGCAACCCAAAACCTGCAAAGATATCATGTATAAAAATTTGTATACATTAAACCACACATTAGAATCTTATATCAAATGTATTATGTATCTTCGAGAAAATCTACAAATTCTACCTTCGACCAGGCTCATCAAGACCGCCATATGGTGAAGACGCATTTGAATTACTGATTTCATCAAGAAGATCAACAACAGCAAGAATTTGCATCTTCTCAATGTTGGTGATGGCTGAAACTTTCTGTAACTTCTCGGCAGAATCAGCGAGTCCACTCAGTCCAGACCTCGTAGAACTTGAATCGTATGAATTGATTGAGCCAGTAGAATCCCAATTCGAGTAACTGAATGGATTTGACTGGAAACTGGAAGATGAGCCTAAATTTACACCACCACTCCATGTGACAGCTTTGCTGTTCGAATTTGGTTTGAGAAGCCCTTCAACATAGTCTGACAATCCGATTTGTGGAATTCTGTGGCCAGATTTAGCAGTAGGATTTCTTTTCAAATCACTAGAGGTAAGATGTTCAAAAAGGTGCTCTAAGGCAATCCGTGCACGTTTCCAATTACCTGAACACATCCACAGTATTTCAAAGCAAGTATTAACAAGCTGCATGGGACAAGAAATATGAGGTAGTAGAAAGTAGTAACATATGGTAGATTGACTCATTTACTGCTAGGGACCATCACAGAAAAGCAAACCTATAAATATCATGCATAAATAGATGCATAAGGTAACCAACTTTGTTCTAAGTAATATAGTATTTTTTATTTTGTTTCACTCACAGAAGGGTACAAACTTACAAATAGCTTACATAGAATGTAAGGAACTCTAGTTCTTTTCCATTTTGGGCAGTGAGTGTTGCTAACTTGCTAAGAATGGTAAGTTCAACATTTGCATCCAATTTACTACTGTTTAAACGAATCTTCTATCTATATCTATATCTATATCTATACTACTTTATAAAGCATTTAGCCAATTTCTAAAATTAGAAGTCTTCAAAAATTAAGTAAAAAACATTACTAATTATAGAATCTGAAAAAAGTTATTACATTAATATAAATGTTTTAAAATTTGTAACTTTGTAACACTCCAACATTCATATTCATTTAATATTGTAACAATCCATTAAAATATTTATTTGTAACAGCTCATTACACATCCTAATTAACATGTTTATTCGTAACGGCTCATTTAAATGTATTTATAGCCATTCAATATTGTAACAATCCATTAAAAGATTTTGCAGATAACGACGTTGCAGCTAATGATGCTTATTAATAGATGGTATTTTTGTGTTTATGTCAATTACATTTCATTTTGTAATGATATTTATCTTTAATTTATGTATCGAATATTCTACTTATTCTACTCTCTTTAATACGAACTTTAGGTTTATTTAGATATGAAATAGTTTGCATTGTTGAGGTTTATAGTTATTTTAATTAAAAATTATCATTATTTCGTAAAATTATTGTTAGATAAAAGTATGAATAAATAACATTCGCTCGCCACAAAACTTAGTCACAGAGTACCCGTCGCCGCATTGCGCGGGTACCTTGCTATGAATATATGTATATATGCAATATTTTTTATAATGTTATTGAATGCATAAGCATAAAAACAAGCAAATTTTGAATTAATAACATCACATTCTTATTTCTCTTTTAGAAAAGCAGTCCGTCCGAAAAACTTTTTTATCATCTTTAAAGCTACTTCCGTTGTACATTCTCTTTCTATATATATACTTGGTACTATCATTAGTTCAATCTTAACTCATTATGGAGCTGAAAACAATGCCATAGAAAAAGTACTTCGAAAGGGTTTTCGCCCAAAAATATAATATCACGCGGGTACCCGCCGCCGCATTGCGCGGGTACCCGGCTATAATATTAAAAAAAAGTGAGATACTGGAAGATGCGAAAATCAGATAGCGCCAACAAACACAGTAACACACCAAACGCAAATTAAATATTTCCCTATCAAGCTCACAGGTTACCCAAATCATAATTTTTTCTAAAAGTTGTTCATTTTAATGAATTGGGAAATGCTATATTGCTCAGGATTGATGTTTGAGGAAGTTGGTTACCTATTTATGCAATTAGCCCTGCATACATCATGAATAGAATGTCAACTACAAGCTTCAAGTGCTCAACAAACTTAGGTACCTGAATATATATTGACCAGGAGTGATTCAGGATGGTACGTGGGAAGAGATCCACCAACATGTGCTGCTATTTCCAAGATGTTCTCAAAACCGATCTCTGTACTGGTATTATATTTCTGATCATCGCTTCCAGATATGCGTGAAAATATAAAATTCTCCATGCTCATTTTTATAGGATGTACTGGCACGCATGGTTCACTACTGTCCTTCAATGTCAATTTTTCAAGATCAGGAGTATCAGAATCACTAAAAATTTGAGGAAGCATACATTTAGAAATGTGCATATTGTTGCTTGGGATTAACCACTGGCTGAATAAACAAAAGTAATCATCATGTACGATCACGCCTGTAGCTTTAGGTCCCCAAATGAAATCACGAATAGCAGGACGTGTATGAGTTTTTGCCAGACAAAACCACATGTTTCTATTCTTAGATTTTTCAAAATTTTCAAAATTCTGACCTCCACAACGTCTCATGGAGTACACCCGCAGTTCATTGTGCAAGCAAACTCCAAGCAGTAGCTGACCATTGCCTATTGTAAACCAATTTAAAGCAACAACTTCTCCGTCAAGATTTATAGTGTCTTCAAGTAAAAAACTTCCAGTTACTCCAAGGTACACAGATTCCCATATGTGAAGGATACTATGGTTATTTAACATGTTAGTATTGGATATAGTCGCAATCTTTCCACCACAATCAGTAGGACTTACTCTAATGATTGGGCCCTCGTGAACAGCAACCATGCCTACTAGTTCCCACTCTTGATCTAAGCTTGGTGATTTAGCAACCATACTTCTCCATAGTTTCAAACTACCATCTAAACAGCCAGTAACCATGTGATATGCAACATCATTGTTGAAAGTATGCTCTTCTACTTTAGCTGTAGCAATGCGATACAGACCAAGAACAGCAAAGCTTGTAATATTATCACAGTTGAATGGATCTGGAAACGTAGATGAACAACGATCAACATATATAGAATATCTCTTCTCAGCAACATAACTTTCGAAGGAATATGCGCCACTTTCTGCGGTCTTGTTGAAGCCAATTTCTGAAGGATGAATGGTAACTTTCCATGACAATGCCTGAAAATGGTCCTTCCATACAGCTAACACCATAAAACTGTTATAAAGGAAGATGCTGCGTGTAGAAGTTGAAGAAATTGACCAGATACTGCTGGGTCCATCTTCATTATTATCAGTTAAAGGAATAGTACACAGTTTATGACACGATATCAAGTCTTCGTTTTGAGAAACCTTAACTAGAAAAGAATCTATCCCTCCCGCATGCCCCATCAGTAAAACCCTATGATCATCTATTATTGCAGGGGCCCACCTCAAGCTAGTGTATTTGCATTGAGAATCTTGAGCTACGAACTGTCCAGAAAGCTTGCAGCCAGAATTCAACGGTGAGACACCCATGGCACTGTTTGAAAGTGACCAAAATAGAATCACTCCATTAGTATCCAAAGAAACTGCAAGTTCTGGATAACATCCATAAGGATGCAAGGCAATTTGCAATATCCTTCCAGTATGACCATCTATATTCAGCGTTCCATTAGCAATACATGAGAGGGAATCTTCTGATGATTCGTGCTTATAAAATTGTGACCACAACAAATGATTAGACCGTAACAAGTGAATTACAGAGGATACGTCTGGCGGGCCAAAGAATCCGTTTCTTGATATAACAGATTTGTGAAGTGGAAAGCTTGTGGGTGTTTTAGAACCTGACAATTCTCGTCTTTTCCACAAGGTAACTCGTGGGAATCTCAATGGGGAAAAATCATCAATCCAGTGAATCGCCCAGAACGTTACCAATAGTTGAGGACCAAAGCAAATTAACCAATCACATTTGCCAGCTGTACCATGGTGATACTCCTCTGAAGGAAAATACTGACTAGTTTCTTTACCGACATTAACAATACCATCAAGCTCAGTAGCCCATCTTGCATACACATCCGAACCCAAAACGCCATTTACTGCTTGATTTATCTCGATGGTGGCAGCAACTTGAAAAGATGACCCTGTCAGTTTATGATCATTATGGGCCTTCACAGTTTTCCTGGCCCGTCCATCGTCAATCTCACTCCACAACCTTACGGTTCCATCAGCACAGCAGGTTAACAAAACCAGCTTCAATGGGTGCTTGGGATTTTCTTTTGATTGGTTTGCTACCAAAGGCCTCCACTGAATCATGGAAACAGGTACGTGATGATGGAGCTCAGCTTTGATGCGTTTTGAATTTCCATGACAAATCAATACAGATGTTGAACTCTCAGTTTGCTGTATGTTTAAGGGTGCAGTTGCAAATGGGCCTTCAATAAAGAAGGTAGTAGAAACCAAAGATTGAGGAACAGCGGGTTTAAATTTCCAAGCTATTTCCCAAGACTGCTCTTTCTTTCTCCATAATAAAACATCACTTCCAACTGAGATTAGACCATCTCCTGAACCTGACCATTTGATGGCCTCAACTTTTGTGGCTTGCACAAGTATAGCAGTCTGGCTCCAACAAAAAGAACCTGAATATGAGTAAGAAAGTTCAAATGTACAACATCCAAGTTGGAGAGTAAAATATGAAGCTTTCAAGTTGATAAGCAGACACAATCACATGCCCATATATCAACACTAGTCTCTTACAAAACTCCAACCACTGACCTGAAGGTCATTTTAGTAAATAAATGTCATTAAATAACCATGTACTTTTCTATTTGTATCGAGTTGAACCACTTACTTTTTTATTAACAAAATGACCAACGAAACTTGTTAGTTATGTTTTATTATGATCAATATGGTAACCTATAATCGGTTTGACCGGTAAACTTGAAATTTTATGTTGACTATTAATGATTTGGCAATTGCCATGCCACTTAACCAAAACCAACTAACATGTCACCAACACTACCTTATACACCTAAATCCAGACATTCCCTTTCTTCCACAACCCATTCTTTAATATCATCAACATAGAATCCTATAACAGGTTCATCGCCGGAGGGGTTAGGTGGACGAAGGACCGTTGTGGATGGTGGAGGGCGCCATCTTACCGAATAACCAGATAACCAAATCATAAAAAATTACAAGTTTTTCTATTTGTAACAGTGCCCCATTCTGTTATAAGCTTTGTGACATATACAAGAGCATATATAAGACAATGCAGAAAATGAGAACAGAAACAATCTTGTTCAATCCTATACAAGGATCTTCCTTAATGGCATGATTATACATGCTGCAAGTTGCATCATCCATTACTTCCCATATTAGACCAGATTATATAGAAACGAGAGCAATGAATAATTAAGCCGACCACAAACATGTGTGTCTGATCGGAATAAGAGTTCTAGTTCAAAACTCAATCACTAAACTGTGGGTGTGTTTCTCGATGAATGATGGTGGGGGTGTGGCGGATCTGGTGGGTTTTGGTGGTTAATGTGGGTTGTAGGGTGTGAGAGGTCTATGTGTTTGATGTGGTTGTAAGGGCAACAAGTGTGTCAGATCCGGTGAATGAAGAATACCTACTAACACATTGTCGGCGGCGGTGACGGCTAACAAGTTTCGTTGGTCATTTATCATTTTGTTAATAAAAAAGTAAGTGGTTCAACTAGGTACAAATGTAAAAGTACTTGGTTATTTAATGACATTTACCCTTAGTTTTATTCAAGACTTCACAATCATAAAGAGTTTTTGAACTTTTCAATCATATACATTTAAACAATGTTTTCCAGTCAACCATTCCGTGCTATATCATCAAACTTAGCCATGTTGGTATTGCAATATTATAAATGCAAGTTTATGCACACAAATGAAAGTGTAAAGTTTGACAGAACAAACAACTCTCTTTACTAAGTAAAACATACAAGTGTATCAGTTTTTAACTTTCTCAAACAGACAAGCTAGGCGCCTATTCAATACTCCTTAAACATACAGAGAGACAGAGAGACAGGCGTCTATGACCATGAGAGAACATGCGTGTGCTAGGTTGACTTAACCTGTGTGGGCACATTATTACGATTTCATATGCTATCACATCAAGGCTAAGTCAATCTTATAGTTAAGCTTGAAATTTTAAATTCCTTCTTCTACCAGCTGAAGTGTTGCAACCAAGTTGCTTTCAGACTATCTTCATGCACATCCACTTAGTGTTAAAACGGAGTGGCAATAGATAAACTACTCCATGGTAACCTAGAAGGCTGAAAGTAACAACCTGAAAAGATAGTGCTACTCAAGCATACATTCTACAAGCACGGAACCTAGTAAAACGGATAATTCAGATAGTCAGCCAAGATGGCATGTTACACTATATATCTTAGATCCATCCTATATCTTTCTTTCTTCTTTTTTGGAACGGCGTCCTAGAGGTGTTTTTGCTCCTTAATTTGTATATAGTTTTTTTGTTTCATCGTGTTCTCTTTCTTTGAGAACCCTTTTCATGTATCTTTTTGGCCTCTTTTTGTCCTACATCTTTCTAGTAACCTTTGACAAATGACAATTTGACATCTTATGGTGTTTTAAGCCATTGTGATTTCTAGCATTTACGCTCAAAAGTCCTTCTAGCAATCTAGCCTGCTAGGATTGTTGATCGATGAATTAGTTAGACACTAGGATCTCAAATCCATGGTTCTAGTGACCATGACCCATAGCATGCTATTCGATATTAACATTTGGTAAATACATATAACATAACCTAATTCAATAACAGAAGTAGCATAAACTTAAGTTTAAAATAAAAACATTAAACCTATGCTGGATCTATGCGAGACAACATGATAGCAGTAAGGGAGAACAAATCTAGAGACCAGAAGATAGTAAGATAGGGAGAGCTATCCAAGAAAACATGAGTCGACTACGGAAACTTGATCTACGTTGGCTCTTTATTCTGACCGCATTCCTTCTCACTTCCATGCTAAGCCAGTCCAGTTAGTTGTGCTTTAACTTTAGTGCCAAGATTTTTATCTAGATTGTCACAACCAAGTTGCTCTAGGAATTACATAATATCGGCAGCCAGTAACCTAGAAATGTCTTATTTGGCAACCTATTAACAAGCAGATGTAAGGATAATGAATCAGATCACAATATCTAGTGTTCACTACCTCCTTATACAAAACGATCCGTCCAATATCTAGCCTAGTAAATATTGCACCATTGGCATGTTATAATGATTATGTGATGCACTAATAACTAGGCATCAATAGTAGTATTCTGCCTGTTCAATTTCAACATTCGACAAAAAATGCATAACATAACCTAATTCACCGATAATAATAACATAAATTTAGCTAATAAATTAATTATTAGAATCAAAGTTCTATAAAGCCTAACCCTTGTAAATCACGCCAAAACAAAACAATACAACTCTCCAACGAGTAATGCTAATGAATCGGATCACTTAATCTACTGTTAACTACCTCCTGCTTCACATCGATCCATCCGATATCCTAAAAACTATTGCACCGTCAGCACTTAAATACTAATTATTGATTCAGCATTTCGACAAAAACGCATAAAATAAACTAACCGAGACTAACAACATAACAATAACAACATTCTAATTAAACAAATTAACATATTTGCCAAACCCTAACCTTTCGAACAATGCGAAAACACGCCGACACAATTCGCCAAACTCACAGCCACTTCACCACACGAATTCTCCCCCGGAGACCAGGCCACTGCCGTAACTTCGCCTTCGCCGTCACACGAAACCTCAACAACTTGCTTAAAAAACGGATCATCACATTTTTCATGAGGTGATGGAAAATGAGAGATCACGAGAAGTGACTTAGCTCCGTATGCGATCCATGAGTGGCCTAAATAGTCTGGTAGCCAGTCGAGTGTGGATTCGGGTCGGGTCGGGGCGGGTGGGATGGTTTCGGATTTGATTAGGTGGTAAGCGGGTGACGTGGCGGTGGTTGTTGTGTCTCCGGTTTGCATTTTACGGTTGGTGAATGGCGTGGTTGATGGGGATTAGTGTTGGTGATATATGAGAGAGTGTGAGGGTGCTTGGTTTTGGATTTGATTAGCAAAGTACTTTTAAGGGCACGGCAGGCACAGATAATTTCAGAAATTAGAAATGAAGCAAATAATTGGAATTTTTAGAAATGAAATCCAGAGAGATAGTTTATTGAATTTCACTGTTTGTTAGCGTCAGAGAATTGAAAAAAAAATAATAATCACGCAAATCTTTTTTTTTTCTTTTAAAAAAGATTTAAATATAAAAATAAATAAAATAAATAAATTATTATTATTATTATTATTTTAATATTTATAATAACAATAAATAAAACGTAAATAAATCTCTTTTGTTTTGTGGCTCAAATGAATTCTCACAAGTGAGAAATGGTTTCCACATCAATTATGATGGAAATGATTTTCACACAAATTATAAAGGACCCAACTCCTCAAAGAAATCAAATCTCCGTCATTTTTATTTCTCTGCCAACCAAACAAAGGAAATCAAATCATTTCCATTTCTTTATCTTGAACTCCTTGTACCAAACATGCCCTAAGAGTTAACTATATAAATGGTTCATGTGTTTTTTTTCGGGTGTTACGGATTCAGTCTAATTTTTATTTTCGTCTCGGATACGGTTACTGTGGTTTTGACCAGTTACGGATCCAGTTCATTTTTGTTGTTCCCGTTAACCCATGGGATGTTTTAGGGGACATTTTTGTTTTTGCACCATCATATAACAAAACAACCACAAACAAAAGCTCTTAACTCATTAACAACTAAAAATTTTCAGCTACTAACATTCCATCCACCCACCAGCCACCACGACCACCACACTAGCGACCGACGGATTCGCTCCCCCATTTCTTTCTACATCAGGCAGCTTTCACAGCCATTACAACTCTCACTTTGTCCAAAGATTTAAGGCTTATGTTTGTTTCGAGTGTGTGTGGTTTGTTGCGGCAATTTTATAGATCACCAATTGTTATTGCTATGGTAAGGGTTGATGAATCTGTAACTTTTGGTACATCGAGAAAAATGGTGTTTGGATCGACGATAAAGAAAAGGAAGTGTTTAGATTGTTGATAAATAAAGAGTAGAGTTTAGATTTGATTATGGTAATCAAAAAGGCGAGTCAATCGGAATTGTAGATTTAGAGTGTTTTGTAGATAGTTGAGATTAGATTGGGAATCTATAGAATTTGTGATTTTTTTGTTGTTTTTTAATCAAAAGTTATAAATTTGGATTTTTTTTCTTTTAAATTATATTGTTGTTGGATACGGTTTGTTGAGATGACGAAAATGGTGTTTGGTGGTAGACTGGTAGGGGAGATGATGTTTTAATGTGAGTTACAATAATAATAATAGAATAATACTGATAATTCAAAATTCAAAATGTAAAATGGTCAATTTTACATAGGCTAGAAATTGGGACAGATGAAATACACACAAATTGTCTGAAATTTGAAAATTCATACATACAATAAAATAAAAAAGTTCAAAACACACAATAACAAAAATTGACACGTAAGATACATTTTCAGAAATTATCCCTAAATTATATTGGTGTATGGATGACGGGTTTGGTTGAGATGAACTAAAAAGCTGTTTGGTGTTTTGTCAAGGAGAAGGTGGTTTTGGTGTTATAACCGGCATGGTAATAGATTTGTTTAATGTGAGTTACAATAATAATAATAGAATAATACTGATAATAATAATAATAAACTGAAAAAGAAAATTCAAAGGATGATGGCGGGGTATTTTTGACATTCACTTGACTTAACAGCATAAATTGATTGAGTTAGACATAGTGGACTGGATCCATAGCGGGTCAAAACCATAGTGACTAGATTCGAGACGAAAATGAAACATGAACTGGATCTGTAATATCTGGTAAACTACAAGGACCATTTATGTAGTTTACTCTGCTTTTAAATATAATATGATACTAGTTTTTAACTTTGTGCATACTTGAGGTTGTTAAATAAATTTTTTTATATAATTATGTAAAATCTTGTATACTTGTATAGTTACAACGAGGATTTCCACCCAAACGTTGTCGCGGAGCGTTTGTATGCCGTCACGATGCGCGCAGCGTAAATGTTAGATTTTTTCTAACCTGAACCGGCTTTCCGTTATAAACTGAGGCGAGTCTGTATGTCCATTCAACGGTTCTACATTTTTTGATAGCAATGCCTATCAAACTTGGCCGATTTTTCATGCACAATTTACGACGATATATTTTTTTTATAGCGGTGTTTATTCAGTTAGCTCTTGTGTAAGTTTATGTCCCAAGTAGATGCAAGAAGCCCGTTAGATTTAAGCCAACAAAAAATCCATTAAGCCACCAAACCCGAAATCCAATAATGATATTCCCTTTGCATGAATTCCCGAGAAACCATACTGTAATACTTCGTAAATTCAGGTCATTACTTTAATCCATACTTTTATTTATTTATTTATTTTTATTTATTTATTTTACCTTAAGTTAAAAATTTATATTTACGATTAACCGGAGAGATTTTCTCGTGTTCGTAATAAAACGTTTATTAAACGTGAATCCGGCTTTAGACTAAATATTAGTCTACGTGCTTTAAATATTTTTATTATTTCAGATAAGTATCCTACATGTTAAAAGAATTTATCATATACGTTTATTTTTCGTTGTTACGCCTAAACTCTTAATTTATTCTACGTTTTACCCATTAGCCCTAAATATACCCACAAAATTAAAATATAACATAAAAATTTATTAAATACATCTCTTGTTCTCTAGCATGTAAACGCCCCAACCTGTGGGTATATATGTGTGTGTGGGTGCGTGTGTGTGTGTGTGCGTGTGTGTGTGTGCGCGCGCGTGTCTGTGCGTGTCTGTCTGTGCGTGTGTGTCTGTGCGTGCGCGCGCGTGCGTGTGTGTCCTACTATAACACATACTTGGGACACTTGTAAACTCATTTTTGCATGCCATCAAACTTAGCTAATACCTACACATTTCCTTCATAGTTGCAAAATAAAAAAAGTTCTCACTTCTCTCTTTTTCTTGTTGGTAGCTCACGGCAAACAAACAGCCTTTCTAGGGTTCTTCATCTTCATTTTCCTTTTAATTCCAAGTGGTTCTAGTACAAGTTTGAGGGTTTCTAAGGTGCATTCAAGTGTTGGTTCTTCCCTTTTTATGGCTCAAACGAACCTAAAGATTGGAAATTAAAAAGGGCATTTCGAGCGATTTTGGGTCTGTTTGAGCCCTGAAATCTTTAGGAAATATGGTAGTAACATTTATATATCTTCTATATACGTTAAAGAACTTTTTAAAACATTATCAGGTAAATAAGTCATGCCTTTACTAGGTGTTAGAAATGCTGATATTAATTAAATGGGTGTTTGGCTAGAGCTTAAATTAGCACCTAAATAAGCAAATTTGGCTTAAGGCCTGAAGAATAATGACTTAAACATGTCTAATAAGGTGTGATGTAAGTTTGGTAAAGATTTAGATAGCTTATTATGGGTTTTGGGTCGTTTCAAACTTGTTTAAAAACGGGACAGCATAGTGTGCAGAAATTGCACCGACTTTGAAAAATCATAGAAAAACAACTGTAGCTCCGTTGGTGATGTGCATTATATATCCGGATAGGCGAAAGAGTCTACTTCTAGCAAAAATATTTCCAGGTCATGAATGTAAGTTTAAATGGGTCAAGATTTAGATTTTGCAACGGGTTGTAGAAATTCTGCATAAAAAGGAAAACTAGATGTTAAGATTACTAAGTGCGTTCAGACGTAAATTGGGATTAAGGAATATTTTTAAACAACATTACGTTCGAGATTCTTAAGCTTTCCGAAAATGGTAACTATTCGTCTAAGTGTCGTAGCTTAACTAAAACTCATATATCTTCGTTAAGACACGATTTTTCTAATTAAACTAAGACACAAACACATATAAATTCTATTACTTTCTATAAACAACTTATGCGTCGTTTTGTTATATATTTCCTTCTGCTAAAGCGCGTCGTCAATTTAAGTCGCGGTTAGGATCTCTTGACTTCATTTCTTCGTTGTTGATAATTCTTTTCTCATTGTTTACTTGAGGTGCGTTCATAGCCTTTTTTATCACTTAATGTTTTTCAAACTCCACGGGGGAGATTACATGTTTGTTTTACATTTTGGACACAAGTACAAAACTATATGTTATTGCCTGAATATTATTGCCTAAGTACCTTTATTGCCACTTAAGTCCCCTTTTGCGATAATGAGCCGTTAATTGCTATTGTAGTAAATGTGAGTGTTGTGGATAGATCTATCGGGACTGACAATCCCCGTCTGGCTCTGGTTTCTAGATAACCAATGACGCAATTAACATTTGAGGTAACATCTAGAGTGTGTGGCAACATCCTACACTATCATGGGGAACAAACCCTTGTTCGAGTTTGACATTGCTTGTTAAGGTTCGGAGTCATGAGCTTAGTGCAATAATACTTATTTTCGAACATTGTGAATGTGTTTCATTTGTCTACATTACTAAATCTTGTGGTCCATTACATTGTTTTATTATAAAACCTATGAATTCACTCAACATTATAGTTGATCGTTTTAGCATGTTTTATCTCAGGTCTTTTAGGTATATTGCTCGGAGGGAGGTCGCACGGATATGTACTTTGGAAACTCTACATTTTATTACATTCAATTTAAAACAAATCTTTGAAAACATTGTGTTTTGTAAAGACTTTCTCTTATTTTATATTCGATGAAAACTTTATCTAAATGTTATGTCATGTTTGAACATATGGGATATTTTGAAGCTGTTTGAGACCTATTTGCAAACTCTGATGTTTTTAATGTATCGAATGTGAAACATTTTGAAATGTAATTTAAAACGTCTCATTATGAGGTCGTTTTTCGTAACTTATAATGTGAGGCTTGAAGTCTCACCCCCTGTTACCTTTCCTCTGCTGTCCGATTTTTGGGGTGTGACACATACGCCTGCTATTCAGGTTCCACAAGGTCATCATGACAATATTGACTATTTGCTTTCCCATCTGCCATTTACCTCCACCGGTTTCATGTTGTTTAAACTATCCATAATGCCATCTCTTTAGACACATATAATTTTAACAATAAAAAAGATACATTTACAAAAAACGAAAACACTGGTTGAGTTAGTATGCATGAAAAAACTTGCAGTGTCTGCCAAATCTTGCATGCTCAAGGATCAGATGCTTGTATATATTGACCAATCGATTTTCAATGATGAGAAGGTAAAAGCAGCTAAAGAATATTTTTCTCTAACTTGATTTAGGTTTGCCATAAGAGGGGAGCTTTCATTGAGGAGCTGGAAAAGTTGAGGTGTTCAGCGAATGCCATGCATAGTGCGACTTTCTTGCACGACACTGAAAGGCGGGATGTGGAGAAAGTCACTCGCCTCTTGTTGATGATCAAGCAACTTCAGCTTCAGACATCTAAAAAGGTGTCATTTCTTTGGAAGCTTAGAGGTTTCTAGTCTATTTAGGGTTTGGTGGAGGGGAAGGTGGTTTTTGGATTTACAAGGTAGCTTTTTAGGTTTGCGTAGTTTAGTTTTTGTTTGAATCTGATGTACATGAAGTTTATGTAGTTTATTTGTCACAATGAATGATATATTAAGGTGTTAATTTCGTGTTGATTGTTTTTTCAACACTATATTTTAAGTGGCATTTGAACTGACTTAGACTGTAAAAAAAATAGCACAAAGCATGTGTTAAATAGGCCCTTAAGATGCACACCACAAGACGAAGTAGGCTGAGATTAATTAACAAACCTTAAAATGGCTGAACTTTCATTTTAAAACCATTGCTTGCAATTACAATACCACCCATGAACCTAAAATTACACGTGCAAGGTGTATATTTAAACAGTAAAGGGTATTTAGTAAGGGAATATTGAAATTGCAGGACAAAAAATAGATTTTCACAATGAGACTGCCTTACGTGAAATGTACACACTTATAAACACCCAATTTCACTCGTTGGCTGGCTGACATATGTTTACGCACTTCGCACCTATTTCATCAGGTCTTGGTAACAAAATATGGGTTTACATATTGTAGAAAACTAACTCTTCTTAGTTATTAAACGTAGTGCATGTGGACGTAACCACAAAAACCCCAATACCACTAACCGTTAAGCAGAATCTCTGTCCAAAAACATATGCAAATTTGATTATCCAAATACATAACACCTAATCATTATACCTTATGCATACATCTATAGAGACTAAAATGCATATGCAAGCTCTAAATTGGAACTGCCAAAAATAGTCAGCAAGAAGTCGTTGTTGTTGGCCATTAAAATTGTTGTATCTTTATATACCTACAAAAGGACCAAATGGCATTAACTGTTAAAAGAAATATTTTCCCAAAACATGGATTTTTTATTTCCTAAATGGAGAACACATGATCAATACACCTTCCGCGTACATATCTAAGAAATCAAACATGTATGCATACCTATTTTTCTACGCACGACCGAACACGATATAAAAGGCCTAAGTAGCAAAAACATAACATTACATGGTTACAAGGATTAACACCTAACATCAAAAGCAGGAGAACATGCAACACCCACACCTTCAAGCTGAAGCTCTATACGTCTATCCCGCACCCCAAAATAAGACACCCAACCGTGAATACCATCATCCAGCCACAAAAACCCAACAATGCAGAAAGATGATCAAAGCAACACTGGTTTGTTATTCCATTTTTTTTTCTTCATTTGTTGAGTTTTGCAAAGTCAGCCTCTTTGCAGACATGGTTCTTGTCTCACCTCTGACCATTAGTTTGACTGCATCTTCGAGTTTTGCGAATTCTAATGACGGTGGTGTGCCTGAAAGTATGGAAGAGTTAACATACGGTAACAAATACGAAACGCATGTTAACACCCCAAAACCGGTTTATGAGTATTTAATTACGACAATGCCATAGAATGAGTTTGACTATGACTTTTATAAGTTTGAAGATGTTATGAGATTGGCTAGTCAACCCGATAGTCAACCTAAAGTCAAAAGTATAAGTTATAATGTGTTATAAAATATGATGTGTCACATTTATGAAAGGAATGGACTTAAGCACCTAAAGTTGTCAAGTGGTAAGTGAGTTAAATGAGTTAGTGTGGCCAAATATGAAGAAGATGGACTTGAGGGACCAGTTATGTTAATAGGCTAAACTTGTACCTAACTATATTTAGATAAGTCTAAGATATCTCAAACATTTCCAAAATATTCTAGAAAAGATGTGTGTGTGTGTGTGTTGTGTGGGTCAGCATCAAAGAAAAAAGAAAAGGGAAGAAGACCAACTTTGATGATCTTGGTTGAAGAGGATTAAGGTTTCAATTCAAGGGTTAAACATATGGATGATGATCCTGCACAAGTAAGTAACTCTAATTAAGATAATTGAAGAATTAAGTGTTAGGGTTCATGTAACCCAAATTGAGGGTTTTGGGTAATTGATGTTCTAAAACCTATATTAAGGTGTTTTTGAATGTGGGTGAAAGTAATTTAATGATTTAAGAGAAATTGAGGGTTTTTACCATATGATAAATATATGATCATATGATGTTAAGGATTAATGAAGGGTGTGTTAATGAGTTGTATAAACCCATATTATAATATCCCTTGATGTGTTTAGGGTCATGATGAATTTGGCTTAGGAAAGCATTGGAAGCATGATGAAGATTATTGTTAGACTTAGCTTGGATTTAAAGTAAGTAATTATAACTATAATATGTTATGATGTATGAATGATCAGGTGTTTTATGTATGTTCATTATTAAGTGTTTAAGTGATATTGAAATAGAGGCTTGATTGTGAAGATGGAACTAGACTGGTTGTTTTTAGTAAGAAGGGTTTTTGGTTTAGTCATAGAATTAACTAAGGTATGTCATGGATTTATGATTAATGTTGATGTGTTAAGATGCTTATTGCAAGAGAATGATGGAATGAATGTTATGTTTGTGAATGATTATGTAGATGATTAAGTGGTTTAGCCATGATATATGTGAATGCATTTTATTATTTCTTATGTGATAATATATTATGTCGGGTTACTTACTAAGCGTAATGCGTATGGCTTAGATGTTTAATGTTTTTGTAGGTTCTTGCGATGAAGGTAAAGCGTTGGTAAGCAGTTAAGGTTTGGAAGCAAGGATTAAGTATAAATGAAGAATGTGCATAGGAGCTTAGTAGTTGTATACCGAGCTCGAATCAAAGTTGAGCCCCAAAAGTGTCCTAATGGTTTGTAAGTGTCAAGTATCAATGTCCTTAGTATTGGTTTTGTATATGAAAGAATGTAAATGGGTCAATAATGTATGCAAACAGGTCAAAATAGAGTATTTGGTAAACCTGTAAGATAAATGTTTTCGGGTCATTTAGACCACAAATGTTTATGATAATGTTGTATTATGTATTTTTAATGAGTTCTGGAGAATTTTATAAAATATCAAGTTTAGGAAGTTAGTTTTCCGTAAAAAAATGTCAAAAATGAGTTTGATGTGTGTCTAGGAGCAAGGAGCCGCCCGGCTAGCTGGTCCTGTAGTTTTTGGATTTTTGTTTTCGCTGTAAAAACCAAACCGTAAGGAGTTAGAATGAGTTCTTTATATTGTTGGAAAGCTTATGGAGTCTACTTGATGATAATGAAACTTTTAAGGGTCTAATTGTAATGTATTTTAAAAAGTATATTAAGGAATGACACAAGGTCATTCCTGGTCTTACGCTTCCGCAAAGTTTTGATTTTAGGTCAAATTTTGAGTCTAGAAAGGGGCGTTTCAACATACATTTCTTTTAAATCCACAAACATGAACATAAGGGTAAAAACCTGTGAGGTATTTTTTTCAGTTCAATTGTTCAACCAACAGTGGTAGGTTCGTCTAACACATCATCTAGGGTGAAATCAATGGCTATTATTTTTCTCGAGGTATTGAAATGAAATCAGAATGTGTGTTTCCTACATTCGATTGCCAATACTTTTGGTGAAATCTGTTGAGTATTGGGTGTCTCTAGCTTGCGAACCATTTCAGAACATTCATGGCGGGTAAGGGCATCAACAATCAAAGTGAAGAATGTGAATAGTATTGTACCAATTTCATTTGAAACAAAAGCTTTGAAACATTACATGCATGTTTAGCAGCAATATTCAAAACGCCATCATTGATTTTTTTTTCATTCTATATGTCATAGAATTTGTTAGGATGTTACGTGTAGGTAGGTTCTGGTTGAGGCCCGTGATCTACGCACTATCACGCTCCACCATTATCCTTGACCTTTGTGGTACACTTGGTGCATGATATATAATAATAGTATCTCGTTCTGTTGACACTGGTTATTGTTGCTTCACAACTGAACCTGACACCCTATAACCATAAGCAAACATGAGTAGTGTCTAAAAGACAATGACAGACACTGCCGATACTTTTGAACTAAATAGTCAGATAGGAAAGTAAGTACGATATAAGTTTAGGGATTCCCTAGCTTGTGATACTAATAGGAGTTGACCTTGTAGGTGCATGGGTTTTGTCGAAGCAACAATGCCAAGGAATATTCGTTCCACAACCTCTCTTTATCTGGATCTTCGAGTCGGTATTTCGTGCCACAACCTCATAACATATTTCCCTCACACCCATTTCCCCAAACGCATGACTAAAAAAAATTTATATCGCTTTCTTTCCATTCTCCTTACACCAATGTTAGCATGACAACTTGTCATATCATGGACAATCTAAATAAAATCGACGAAAAATGCCTTGTTAATTGCAAGCGGGACAAGCATGCAGTGGCTCATACAAAGTAATGTCCACATAACGCAGTTGCAACCGGGTTACCAAGTCATCGCAACCATGAAATAATTATCCAAATTAAATACAGGAAGACAAACTATGATATATACCTAAAACTATATATCCCTTAAATATAATTTGACGGTCTAAACTACTACCAACAACATTAAGGTAAAAGCATCAATAAATTAACATAAAAGATTTTGACAACAAATACGTAGAGAAAACACTCGTTGTTTAAATTGAATTTTTACCAACACTTAAAAGTAAAATAAGGGTGATCTCAAATACCATAAGGGAAACATAACATTTTACGAAAGCACTATATAACATACCTCAAGGAAGTCGTTTAGTGTCTAGTGATGCTTTTGAGAAAATATTACGACTAACATCATCAGCTAAATTACTTAGCCTATCTCCTTTTGCATCATGTCGTTCTTTACTCACTTACCGCAACCATCACGTGGATGTCGCACTACCTGAATAAAAATAAAAACACAAAAACTGACTGAATAATTAGGAATTTTTTTTAACACAACCCATCTGCGAGAGCTACTAACTCAGTCGAAGGGCCAACATAGGCCAGGTTTGTTTCAAGACGTTACAGTTTTAACATCGCATCCTCTTGTAAATTCAACTGACATCAGCTTTACCATACAAAGTATGAACAGACGAACATCGAATTACCTTAAAACGAAAAGTTGACGGTAGGAGCAACGAAAAAGGGTCATATGGATGTGGCTTTCCATTCCTCATTATGTATTTGGTTGTTGCATGGATCGCCAAAGAATCAACTTGTTCCATTGGCTTTTGAAGGTGGGCTATCAATCTAGACATAATCCGTAACATAAATTCTCTTCCAAGCATCATAAAGAACCTACGCATCGATTTCTTCCACCCTCTTCAAGTCAAAATAATCTTAGATAACCTAAATAGAAAACACAACAATTTGTTAATAATTGGACCAACAATAGTGACACTTAGAATCAGATACCGTAGCGGGAACAAACTATGATTGCATTTTTATGGGGTTTTTTTCTTTGACAAAACGAAGAGTAAACATGTTATTAAATTACCAACCCGAAACAACCACCACATAACTTAGATCTACAAACACATTGCGTAAAGCATACGTGAAAATATATTGCCTCACATTAGCGACTAATAATATAAAGCACCATCGTTAAAGACAGAATATGTACCTATCTTGTCGCAATTACGGTTCGCGAGAACATTGTATTGTGCCATCCACATAGTTCCAACGATATCAACCTCAACAAGTACGAGAAAAAATTAATTCACACATAATAACATATTTCGCCTCACCCCAATAAATAGACTTTATAGTACTTATGATTATACACAACCCATATCATCGTCACACATCTGTAACCTGGCCAAAGCAACGACCTATGGACAACATTTTTATAAAAAAATAAGTATTCACATCAGGGGCTATATGATGTGTTTCAAAAGCTTTAAATTTATAAGACAAGAATTACTGGTTAATAGGCGGAAACACACAGAAAAGTATACCCTTTCGAGTGTAGTAAAGTCTAGGTAAGTCCAGGTCGTCCCAAGGGAGTTGTGCGTTTTTAGATTCAAAATGTGGTTTAAGAAGAAAGTCCAAATGATTATCACGATCATTAGACTCGTATCTGATTTAATAACTAAGTTATACCAAATGCTCAAAATGATTAGATTATTACCACGATGATTAAAACATGTTTGCTTAGGCCAAAAGACATGAGATAAAACATATATAAGGATAGAGATGCACGCATAAACAATACATATAAGCAATATATGACGGGTAATCACATAAGCAAATATATCTACCAAACACGAGAAGAAATCCTTTCGGCCTATAATTCTAAACATGTCAAGTGCATTAAGATAGGTTTGTGGTTAATAATATAAAAAGCATACTCTCTTAATCAAGTTCGTTAGACATGAGATTAAGCATTAAACATTATTATACTTAGGTTGATCATAGTTTTATTAACCAATTCTCACAAAGTTAATACCGAATTGTTCATAGACAAATAACGCGAAATTATATCAAAGCAATAGAGCCTTTCGACCTACTTAAATTGCAATGACAAATCAAACAATAATCAATGATCTTTGCATAACAATATCTAGCATTCAAATTACATAATCAAAAGCATATATCCATAATATATATTTATATCACATCTCAAGAACGCCTAAACAAACATAACAAAATTACTCTATAATCAAACAAGTAACACGCATATAAAACTCATAAAACTCAGAAACTTTCATATCAAAAGATTATAGAAGAATACCAACTTTTACAAGAGTAAAAATATGTCGAATACAAGTTTTCCAAATCAAAAACTATTATCAATACCCAAAGTATTGATTCTTATTGTTTCGAACCCTTAAGGTACTGTCACTACACTTGTAGATTCATAATTTGATGGTGTAGATTGATGGGAGAGTTTTTATATAAGTGTGTGTTGAGAGATGATAATATATGAAATAGCTTGGAAATTCCCACTATTTATAGGCTGGACGAGAGTCCAAGTATGGCGCACTTATATAAAAGTGCAGCGTACTTTGCCTAATGTCGGTTCAAAATCATAAATGATGGGTTGAAGTGTGGCGTACTTCTGATATTTACTTCTTCATTAATTCTAGGCTGAAGTGCGGCGTACTTGTGGAGAAGTGTGACGTACTTTGCCTTGAATCTTTTCTTGTGAATAATCTGTGATTGGGGTTGTGTATATAGACTCTAGGTGTGCCCAAAAACGTAGAGAAGAGGTGTTGAAGGCAGATGATCAGTCACATTGAATGCCAAGCTCATTCGTCATAATTGCAGAAAAGTGCGCCATACTTATTAGAAAGTACGGCGTACTTAGGGCATTTACAGTTCTTGAACATTTTTCTAAGTTGTAGATAATTATTTCCCGGTCGCGTGGCCGCCTGAATCAACTCAATCCGAGTTCGTATGACCGAGTTATGACAAAAACAGTGGACAGGTGTCGGGAAGCTAGAACTTGAGTTTACTTCTTCGTTTAAGTTCTAAATCTTCGTGTTTTCTTCCGTTTTCTTCCACGACACATCACATGAACCCACAATAGCAAATATAGTCTATTAAGTATCGAAAGTTCTTATAATTAAACAATAAATATATATAAAAGCACAAATAATACATATAGAAATATGTATAAATGAGCGTTATCACTATAGAACATAACATAGGGAAACATGCGATGATTTTAGTATTTTGAAATACAAACAAGACGGACACGGTCAAATGCAAACCCTAAGTGACATGCTTTTGGACTAACAAAACTTCTAGCGATACTATAAACTATAACATCACAAAACAACAGGCAGTTTTATTACTTTCAGATACAGACAACGCCCCCAAAGATCCGACAAAAACCCTTAAACAACACTGTTTCGGCAAAAACCAAAAACATAAAGTATTACCGTTAAAGGCAAAATGTATACTCACGCTGTTGGCACTCCATTTGGCAAAAACCTTATGACGCGACATGCATAAAATCCTCAAAGCAACAACATCAACGACAACTTGAAAAAATGAATTCAGACATAAGAACATTTACTTAATGAGTTTGGGGACTCTAAAACGCTACAAAGTTTTTGGAACTCTAAAGACATAACGACACATGTAAAAACACATTTCTACCCTGGCAAACACAAACAAAACACGCTTTATAGTACTTATGATTATACACAGCTAACATCATTGCCAAACAACTGCTACCTGCATAACATCGCTTAACTACCAATAATTTTATTACTCTGCAATACAAACCAAGCCTTAAACGCTCAAACGCAAACATTAAACCACATATTTTTCACAAAAACAAATTTATAGAGCTGCTATAAACTACATCATCACAAAACAACAACCGATTTTATTACTTTCAAATACAAACAAAGCCTAAAACAGTCCAACAAAAACACCGAATGACACAGTTTCGGCAAAATAAAAAAGGAGTTGTTTTATATTATACCTATCGATCGATCAACGAATGACCCAATCACCCTACCCATGTAAGGATTAAACGAACACAAACACTAACACTTGTAACTACGATTTCTAATAACCATTATGATATGCAAAGCATAATCAGGTACTCCACTCATCGTTTCAACCAAAACCCCTAAAGCAGTTGTAGCTTTAAACGGTAAATAAAAAAAAACTCAATGACCATAGCATGAAACAACTATAGGTCACAGATCAACAATTTTAAATGACAAAATTTAAAAGGTATCACTTACATAAAACCTCAAAGATTCTCGTTTTGATCTTCTTGCTCCAGATTTAACAGCTTAGATGTGTGTGTCGATTTTTGTTTATGTGTGTTTGTGTGTCTCGGTTTGTGTTTCTTTATGTGTGTGTGTTTTATTTCTCCCGCATGTGTTGGGATTTTATAACTAGTTAACCATTAACTACGAGTACGCAGCGAATGAATCTAGTTTGATGACTACGATTAACACACGTATAAAGAAAAGAAACACTAACCTTTGTTTAGTGACTAAAGTTAATTAAACGAGAATCTTTCTTGAAACTTAGTGACTAAGTTGTCACCTCTATAGTTGCTCACACAACACGTCCAATGAACACGTCAAGATGCTAGTCTTTACTTCACGTCTCATAAAACCCTTGTGTTGAATCTTTCTTAGATCAAAGCTCTCAAACAAACCTAGTTGTTCTTTACCGAAAATCAGCCAAACAACCCTTTAGGGTTTGTACCGAAAACCAATAAACCAAATTAGGGTTTTTGTTAAACACAAAATGCAACGTTCTTTCAAGTAATTTATATCATGTAATCTATTCACCAAATCTGGAAATGTGTGCGCCATAATAGTATCTATAGGATTATCAGAAATAGGAAGCAAAAGATCATCAGGAATAGTTATCCAAGTTGCTTCATCTTTACCATCAAGTGCAATAAAAGGAAGCCTACCATCACCCATATCCAACAACCAATTAGTAAAAAGCCTCAACTGCTCAAAATCTAAATCAACATGCGTTGGATAATGCAAACGCATGTTTATGGATAAAGCACACACCCTATAATTTCTCCAAATAACATCTGATTTATTAACAGCTGATGTTACAACATCAAATCTAGTGCCATTTTTAACAACAGGAAGAATTTGCCTAAAATCACCACCAAGAACAACAACCTTGCCACCAAATACTTTATTATGACCACCACAAACATGATCCTTGTAAATGTCCCAAAAAGTACGATCAACAGCTTCAAATGCATGTGGATGCTGTAATGGCGCTTCATCCCAAATGATTAATTCAGCTGCCTTAATCAATTCTGCAAGATCAGATGTTACATCGATTGCACAACACGAATCTTTGTCAAGATCAATCAGGATACGAAATATTGTATGAGATGTACGACCACCAGGTAATAGCAATGATGCTATTCCAGATGAAGCAACTGACAAAACTACCTTACCAGTTAACCGTATCCTGGATATAATTGTCCTCCACAAATATTTTTTCCCAGTACCACCACATCCATACATAAAAAATACACCACCATTTCGAGCAGCCACACATTGCATGATACTATTAAAAACATCCTTTTGTTGACAGTTCAATCCAGAATACAAGTCGGTAAATAGTTTTTTTCGGTCTCAATGTTGTACATCCTCTCAGCCGTAATCAATCTATTGCCAACCATATTTAGTATCAAACGATCTATATGCGAAAGTTACGGAAAATCAGACAAAGATCTATTACCAGAATTCAAGACGGACTCAATTTCAAGCAAAGTGTAGTTTTGTATTTACTCATCAGTAAAATCAATATGAGGTTACGTAACCGACAACGTTGAGCGTGCGCAACATCAGGAGCTAAATATGGCAGCGAAGACGTAAAGAATTGACCAATATAAGCTACATCGCAGAATAGCAATATAGAAACAAAAAGATCTATCAACTGAAGGCCTCACTGCCATTGAGATCCACCACGTATAATATCAATCCATTCAGTATCATCACCCAACAAATGATATGCTTTACATGTAGCCATGTAAGTTGGATATACTACTCTATCAACGGTTTGAATTTCTTCATGTGATCGCGCACCACGCACAATATTTAAAAGCATGCATAAGTAGAACTTCTCACCCATAGCAGGAGTTACTTAGTAAATACGACCTATACACTTACCACTCTTCCGGGGCTTCCATGCTTTTATATCATCATGCCACGTAAACCTGGTAGGATAATCAACATAAGTTAAACAGCGACCTTCAAGATACTTCTGATTGGCAACCATCAATTTGGTAAATTTTGTCTTAGACGACGAAATCCTTTCTGCAATTACTTCAGGATCATCATTATCTCTAAAATACACTATGTTGCATTCTTCCTCATGAAATAGAAGCCTCTCAACTGCAATAGACCGATAATGCAAGTTATATTTGAAAATCTTCCAACATGCTTCACAAGCAGATACGTATCGACAATTGAGGAACTCCTTGATCTCATTATCATTGTTTAATAGCGACTGGTACGTTGTTCAACTATTGTTATTACCCGACTCAATTACAACAGTTGATCGATCTGAACCTTTCGTTATATAACTAAAAAGATACTTAACAAAAGATCCTTGATTAAATCATTCAACATTAATGTGACAATCATACTGAACTAACAAATCCCTGTTATGTGGAACAACATAACGATTGTCAAGCATTATATTGCGACTACCAACATTTGCTTCCCTTCCGTTATTTGGCCTAGCATACTGGGGCTAACCCCCAAGCGATATATACGTTGACTCACAATAACATTTCAGAAAACCTTTCATACATTCTCCTTTGTTCATACATGAACAATCACTTGCATATGCTCCACAAGGTCCATGAATCATATGAGAATGAACAACTTCAAAACCAATAGGATCATCATCCTTCGAAGGAAGACCAACAGATATAAATTTATCAATTTTTTTAGGCGACGATAACTTGTCTTCATCATGTAAAAAAACAATGATTTAACAATAAGGCAAGCCACATTTCTGGAATTCAACCGTGTATATTACTGAAAAAAAACATACCAATAATGAAAAAGGATACCAAAAATAATATATATATATATATATATATATATGAAGAAACATGTAATCTTATGATCTAAACCAAGAACCAGAGAGAGATGTGGGTTGTGATGTTTAGATAGAGAAAGTGATGGAATGGATGATGTTATTACTATGTGGAAAATATGGA
>BQNB010036163.1:38649-50337 GCA_026074375.1 Tanacetum coccineum
CGGGGTTGCACTTTAAATTTCTTAAACCATCCGTTCAACATAGATCTAATGCCCGTAGAACTGGGTAGTTTCGACGTTATTATCGGCATGGACTGGTAAAGAAGGTGTCACGCCGTGATCGTGTGTGACGAGAAACTTGTTCGAGTTCCCTATGGGAATGAAACCTTGACTTTTTGTGGTAACGAAAGTAACAATGGGAGAGAGTCTCGGTTGACCATTATCTCATCTTCAAGATCTTTTTGGCACAAATATCCGCCAAGAAAGAGGAGGACAAGTCGGAAGGAAAGCAACTTAAGGACGTACCAATCATCTAAGATTTTCCTGAGGTGTTTCCCGAGGACTTGCCGGGTCTTCCTCCGGCTCGACCAGTGGAATTCCAGATCGACTTAATTCTAGGAGCCGCGCCCGTAGCTCGAGCACCGTATCGATTGGCACCGTCCGAAATGAAGGAATTGTCAGAACAACTACAAGAGCTTTCCGACAAGGGCTTCATAAGACCTAGTTCCTCACCTTGGGGAGCCCCGGTATTGTTCGTCAAAAAGAAGGATGGGTCATTCAGGATGTGCATTGACTACCGGGAGTTAAATAAGTTGACAGTGAAGAATCGTTATCCGCTCCCGAGGATCGACGATTTATTTGATCAGCTCCAAGGATCCAGTATTTATTCGAAGATAGATTTGAGATCGGGTTATCACCAGCTTAGAGTACGAGAGCAAGACATTCCAAAGACGGCATTCCGAACTCGGTATGGTCATTTCGAGTTTCAGGTTATGCCATTCGGGCTAACAAACGCACCTGCGGTATTCATGGACCTCATGAACCGAGTGTGCAAGCCCTACTTGGATAGGTTCGTAATTGTCTTCATTGATGACATACTTATTTATTCAAAGGACAAGAAAGAGCACGAAGAACACCTCAAGGCAATTTTGGAATTGCTTAAGAAGGAGAAGTTGTATGCCAAGTTTTCAAAATGTGAATTTTAGATTCCGAAGGTACAATTTCTCGGTCATGTCATTGATAGCAGAGGCATACATGTGGATCCAGCCAAGATAGAATCTATCAAGGATTGGGCATCTCCTAAGACACCGACGGAGATCCGCCAATTCTTAGGTCTTGCTGGTTACTATCGAAGGTTCATCGAGGGATTTTTGAAGATTACTAAATCAATGACAAAGCCCACTCAGAAAGAAGTCAATTTTGACTAGGGAGAAAAGGAAGAAAATTCTTTTCAGTTAATAAAGCAGAAGTTGTGCAGTGCGCCGATTCTGGCTTTACCTGAGGGAAGCAAAGATTTTGTGATATATTGTGATGCTTCACACAAAGGCTTAGGCGTTGTGTTGATGCAGAGAGAGAAGGTGATTGCCTATGCTTCTCGACAACTAAAAATTCACGAGAAGAACTACACCACTCATAATTTAGAACTTGGATCGGTAGTGTTTGCTCTAAAGATATGGAGGCATTATCTATATGGAACCAAATGCACCGTGTTCACCGACCATAAAATCCTACAACACATTCTTGACCAAAATGAGCTTAACATGAGGCAATGCCGTTGGCTAGAGTTGTTAAGTGATTACGATTATGACATTCGTTATCACCCGGGGAAGGCAAACATAGTGGCCGGTGCATTGAGCCATAAGGAACAGATTGAGCCATTGCGGGTTCGAGCCTTAGTTATGACTATTGGCTTGGATCTTCCCAAACAAATACTAAAAGCTCAGGTCGAAGCCCTGAAACCAGAGAATCTTAAGAATGAAGATGTAGGCGGTATGATCAGAAAGGATATACCTAAGGAAAAGTTTGAACCACGCGCCGATGGAACCTTATGTTTACACGACATGAGTTGGTTACCATGCTATGGCGACTTAAGATCCGTGATTATGCACGAATCCTACAAGTCGAAATACTTTATCCATCCTGGTTCCGAAAAGATGTACCAAGACATGAAGAAGCTATATTGGTGGCCAAACATGAAGGCTGACATCGCCACCTATGTTAGCAAGTGCTTGACGTAGAGGGTCAAGGCCGAACGCCAAAGGCCATCAGGACTGTTAGTACAACCAGCAATACCCGAGTGGAAGTGGGATGATATCACGATGGATTTTATCACCAAGCTTCCTATGTCGTCACATGGTTTCGACACCATCTGGGTAATTGTGAATCTACTTACAAAATCTGCTCACTTCTTCCCAATGAGGGAAAATGATCCATTAGCCAAGTTAGCAAGGTTGTACTTGAACAAGATAGTAGTAAGACACGGGATACCTGCTTCAATTATATGTGATCGTGATGGGAGATTCACATCCAATTTTTGGAAATCATTTCAGAAAGCTTTGGGTACAGATATAAGTATGAGCACAGCGTATCATCTAGAAACTGACGGTCAGGACGATGATGAGGACTATTTAAAACTTCGAGGCAGGCTACATGCTGCTGATCGATTTGGGTACAAGGGCTGGGTTACAACATTGTCATTAGCTGAGTTTTCATGCAACAATAATTATCAAGCTAGCATAAAGGCCGCACCGTATGAGGCACTTTATGGCCGAGGGTGCCAATCACCTGTATGCTGGGCCGAAGTTGGAGAAGCTCAACTAACTGGTCTGGAAATTGACCCAAGAAACAACGGAAAAGATCGTCCTAATCAAGCAAAGAATTCAAGCTGCTCGGGATCGACAAAAGAGTTGCGCTGATTTAAAGCAAAAGCTGATGGAGTTCGAAGTTGGGGATAGGGTTATGATCAAGGTCTCACCTTGGAAAAGGGTTGTACGATTCGGTAAGCGGAACAAGATGAACCCGAGATACGCCGAACCTTCCAAGGTGTTAGCCAAAGTTGGGAAGGTTGCCTACAGACTAGAACTTCCTTAAGAGCTGAGCAGGGTTCACCAAACCCCCCATGTGTCTAATCTGAAGAAATGTTACGCTGACGAACCATTAGCCATGCCGTTAGAAGGAATTCACATTGACGATAAGCTCTAGTTTGTGGAAAAGCCCGTTGAAAACATGGAACGGGAGATCAAACGATTAAAGCGAAGCCGGATACCATTGGTTAAGGTTCGCCGGAACTCTAGGAGGGGTCCTGAGTTCACCTGGGAATGTGAGATTCGTTCAAACAGAAATAACCACAACTTTTCACAAACCGGGCTCCGTCATCCACTACAAGGTCTTAAGCTTTGAGGACAAAGCTCTTTTAACGGGTGGAGACTTGTAACATTTCTCAATTTCCACGGTCATTTAGACCTCATATTACTCGTCAGTATTTATTTAGGTACAATACGGTTTACTTTTAAATTATTTCATTTTTAAGGTAAATTGCGATATAGACGAGAATATATAATTTATGTAAACCGGTCATCAAATAAATTAAGGTTTATGTCAACCAAGTAGTAAATAACTATTAAGAAGATAATTATTAACTTTGCGTATTTTATTTTATTGGTTACGTAAAAGGTTTACGTTTCGCAATAAAATACATTTGGACACACCCTGGAAATACCTAGACTTACCTAGACTCAAACCAATACCCACATTCACTCCCTAAACCCAAAAAAAAAATTATACAATTTTTGTATGAATAAACCTATGAGGTCGGTTATGGTTAAATAAAACACAAGGAACCATTATGTAATCCACACAATATCTATGTTAAATCTTGTATAACATGGGATTAGTTAAAGCCTTGTACTTGTGTAATCTTGTATAGATTTAAAATCTATATCCTTCCCTCCTAAAACCCATTCGTCCCACCCACTTAAAGACTAGCAAATCTTGCTAAGTACTTGTACAACATGTTGTAATTAAATAATGTACTTAAGAAGCTAATTCCTTGGTACCAAGATCACATATGATCTTTCTTTTTCTTTGCTAGCTCACGGCACACACACAACAACATATAAGATTTAGATTTCACAAATCTTAGCCTAATTAAGCTATATACCAAGTAAATCTTGTACTTAGATTTGAACAACAAAGATATGTACCTTGTGTCATAACAAAAAACCCATCGTTCGCCTTTGCTTAAACAATAAACCAAACCACCTTTCTACCTAAGTCATTAACACTTGGATTATAACTAAGTTAGTACTAGATAATTTACCTATATAGATGAACTCATGAAAAAGTCTCACTCATACAACTCACTTACAAAAAAAACACAAAGCAAGAACCACCATTTTTCTCTCCTTTGTTTCTTCACAGCCGACAACTCCATTTCTTCTATTTGTGATAACACAAAACCATCACAGTAAACATTGTTCTTCATTCGTAATATAGTGACCACGAGTTACAACCATCAGTGAGCATACTCCTCTTCGTTTTTGTAACACAACCGGAAAAAAAAAGTAACAGTGAGTTTTCTTGGGCAACCCATTTTTGACCTCTTTCCCCTCCACACTCAGTTTACTCTTCATACTCGTCTCCCACTCTCAAGTCTCGAATAGCCACAAGGAGACAAGGCAAAAGGAAGGGTTTCAATAAGGTTCAGGTTAAGTATAACAAGTGGGTTATTACGTTTGAGAAGAAACGGTTCATACGGGTTGCTATATACTCGTCTCACTCTTTTCCATCTAAACTAGGACCCTTTGTAAGTCACCTCTTGCGCTAACATTTGCCTTTCTATTTCGCATGGTTCATGATATACTCGTTTGTTAAGTTAAGCGGGTTACAAATACGTAACCCACTTCGTTACATATGTTACATGACTTGGGTGGCGTAAACTAAACTTTCATACGTAAAACAAGTTATATAAATAAGCCTTAGCTTATTACGGTTTCACACAAGACTGAAGTGATGGTGTCTATGAAAAGAATGTAACTCGAAACTTAAAACACGGCTTTTGGGACGGTATTTAGACGAAAAACCACACGTAAACTTTTGTCAATGCAAATGGTTGGCTCGGTTTAGGAGAAAAAAAAACACAACACACACAACACAACCGGAGTTACCGTAGTGTCTAATCATGATTTCGCATAAGAGTGATGTAGCTTAAATGAGCTTATTTAAGCCCCAAAGCTTATTAGGCTAGACTCATTTTGTGGTCATTAAAAATACAAAGAACAAGGAGAGAACAGTGAGTTTTTAAATCTGACTTATTGGGTCGATATGATCCAAGTATAAAGCTAGTAAGATTTTCAAGCTTGAGCTTATTAATAAAATGTGCTTATTCATGACCTATAAGTGCTTATTGCACCTAAATCGAACTAATCTAACTCAAATGGGCTATTTATATACCCAGCCCATGTGGTAAGTCATTTCTGAGCCAAGTATTGGGTTGCAAGGCTCAAGCCGTAGCCAAACAGCTTATTTATAAGTCATAGATTTTCAAACAACTTATTATAAGCTTCCATAGAAAAAATAAGCTTGCTGAAAGCTTATTATACTAATGGACCTAATTGGATTAAGCCTACGCACTTAAAACTCTTAACGGACTCCTAATGGGCCCAAAAGCCCATTAACATGGCTTATTGGCTTATGGAATAAGCCAACAGCCTTAAACAGCTTATACAACCTATTTGAGCTTAATGAAAGCTTTTGTCACTTAAAAATCTCATTTGGACCTTTAAAGAACTTACTGGGCCATATTGGGCCGAAAAGCCCAATGAGCTCAAAATAAGCTCATCCGAGCTTATTTACAAACAAAACAGATTATTTCTCTTATTGAAACTTAATATAACCTATTTCTACTTTTTTTAAACTTAATCGGGTTTAAAATGTGATTTTTATAAGTTAAAGGACTAAATATGTCAATTTTCAAACTTAAAGGTTTGAAACTGTTAACTCACTGTTTTAGTAACTTAAGGGACTGCTTTTGTCACTTCTGAAACTTTAGGGATTTATGAGTCATATAAGGACCTAAAGTTTAAACTTTGTAAAGTGATGGAGGATATCTTAATGTGTTACAAGTGAAAACTTAAGGGTCTAAAGTGTAAATGCTACATTTTCAAAAACTAGAGGGGCTGATTTGAAATTATAGAAAACCTAAGGGTGTCTTATAAACAAAAGTGATTTCATAAACACTTAGCGAATCGAGCGGGTTATATTCGGATAATATACAAGTAAACATACGATGTAATAAATACGAATATTTATTAATGACATTTATACGTATACAAGAACGTGTGAAATCGTGTACCTTCCTGAGAGCCATCAAGTGATTATAAATACATTAAACATGTACACCACCACCCAAGTAATAAAAGTATATATAAACTAGTAAATTATTGTAGTTTATACATTGAGTCTTTAACATAAACTTGTAGACTAAGACTGGCCATATTTACTTAGGTATCTGACGGTGTGATTCATACTTGGGTATATATTATCATTTTCAAAGGACTATTTACTAAGGTGAGTTCATACAAGATCACACTTTCACAAACAAGTCAAGATAAAGGAACAAGCTCGAGCCTAAAGTCAAAGATCACTACAACAATTCACAAGTTAATTATTGAAGTTAAAAACTACGAGCTGAGGGCTAAAGATAAAGCATAGTATGCTAGGACTATATTTTTGTAAATTGGAGTGACCTCCCTTAGGGGGAGATTGTTAGGATCAAGAAAAGTCTCGGTCACTTCCAATATTTACTAGTCAAAGCCCGTAGTTAGATATATTAAACATATTAAGCTAATATGGCCCAAGGCCCATGGTAAGCCCATCAATAGGCCACATGGCCGGCCAAACTAGTGTATAAATACCCTCTCCATAGCTTGGAGAGGGTGTTGGTTGGTTGGTTTTGTATTCTCACTTTACTAATGAATTATATGTTTCTTACTTTCTCTCTCTAGAATACATCCATCCTTCCACTTTCTCTCACGAAGTTCCTTCCCATTTCATATCAAAGATTACTTGTATTCTTCAGTCACTTACGCACCTAAAGGGCCTACCAGTTAGAGCACTAAAATTAGGGTAGGACCACACACAAACTAGGGTAGGCGTACCCATCCGCTCCAATAACCATACAAACACTGGGTAGGCGTACCCATCCGATCCGAACAATCATACAACACATCATATTCACATAGCAGTCATAAGCACATATCTTGTCCCAAAAACAAAACCACATTTGGCACAGTTCAATTCAAAACAGTTCATAACACATTTGAGTATCATTTTCCCCCAACGGAAAAACAGTAAAAATGGGGCTACGAGAACTCACCTCAAGCAAGTCTTTAGAAACCAAATCTTAATCACATAAGAAAATGCAACGACGCCCGCACACGACCTAGTCTAGTTAATGTCCCATTTTAATCATTCATTCCCAAAACAATCTTCATGTTTGATGCATAGAGTTTAGATGCGTTGTACAATTACCCATAACAATTTAGTGGTGTGATATTTGACGACATATCCCAACAATCATATCAATCCCATTACTCAATAATAGACACTTATACTATTTAAAGAAAATAGATAAGTAATATACGTAAATATTTATAATTAGTAATTATAAATATATCTCGGTAAGTCTATTCGGTAACCTTAGTCACCGTGAAAATAATCATATTAGAGTTGAAAATGGATCGTTTACTCATAATAAACATATTTGAGAAGTTTCGAGAAAAATTATATTTTTCGTCTTTTAGTGAATTTATTAAATAAATAAAATAATAAAATAATATTTTATTTTTTAAAATCCAAAAATCATGTTTTAGGTAAACTTTTTATGAAATTTCGACATAACCCGTACACTCATACAACGTTTTTCAAGGTTTCAAACCTTATTTTCAACACTTTTTACCAATTCAACACTTTTCAACAAAATTCTAAAATCTCAATTTTTGACGTTTACTAAAATGTTTTTCTAAAATATCATTCAATATCACTTCGTAAATACATTTTCACTTCCAAAAGTCCGTCAAAACTCTTATAACGACTAAATATCGCTTATTGAGCTTTAAGGCCCAATAATGGTCCATTAAGATATTTATAAGTCCAAAATACGATCCAAGTCCAAAACCAACGTCCATTTATATACATAAGCTTATACTAGTAAGTAGAAAATAATCCGGACCACAATAAGCCCTCCCATTAAGCCACGGCTTAAATAGACTTATTGGGCAGTAAGTCCATAAGCTCCAAAATACGTATATTAAGCTTGAAAATAAGCTAATAAGCTACGTATCGCATTTTGTTACTATCATAAGCCTAAAAAATAGTCCACAAATATACGCCATATCACAAAAATAGTCAAAATCACATTCCTAGTGATTTTGCAAAGTAACGTGGCATTTAAGCCCAAAATAAGCCAAGAAATAGCTTAAAAATAAGCCCGAATAAGCTATACAAGCTACTATAAAAAATAAGCTATCTAGCAACATATGTTATTCAACCATCACAACCACAACATCAAAATTACAAAAACCTCATTCTTCCTTTTTTTTATTTGAGGAACCAAACACACCCCTTTTATTCGTTTCGTTTCCAAAAATCGATTTTCACGACGATCAACTTGTACAACTAACATCTATGCATCAAGATAAACCCAAAAGGACAAACGAAATTTAAATTTGAAAACTTACAAGAAAAATCTTTAAAAATGTAAATTTTGACACAAACCGGACAACCCAAACGTTGTTTAAATGAATACCCAAACACTCGTATCAACCCGGAATATCACGCTCTTGATCAAAGTTGGAAAATATATGGTGGTTGTGATGGTTTAGGTGGCGGATATGGAGAGCACACGCACAAAAGTGTGTGTGTTTTATTTTTGAAAAATGATGAATGAATGAGAAATCTAGTAGAAGGAATAATTAGTACTAAGCATCTTTAGACAACAATGTTAGAATTAAGCCATGTTGTCTCCCATTGACTTCATTGACCGGCCATGGGATCCAAGGGGTCTTGGGTCTTTCTTTTTGTGTCGAAATCACTTAAATACTCGTAAAACTCAACCGTAAAATTTACCCCAAAGTTAATTAGCATTTTTATTTACCTTAAAAATACCTTTTCATTAACCTAGAGTGTTTACACGACATATTTACACTTTAAACCCTTCAAAACTCATTTGGACATTAACGGACGTGTCAGACTCGTTTTTTTAGCATTTTTCAAAATTCACGAGGCAAACCACCCGGAATACAAATATCATAATAATACCTTCCAAAAGGGATTATTAATCACAATAAACCATAAATCACCATCATTCTCAACAAAATCACCACCGTCAACATGGTACAAAATCTACATAAACTAACAAAAGTCAAATAGTCAAAGGACTATAAATGAAATATTCAGAACACACAAAGGGCAAAGGTTACAATGTCTATTGTAAAGGCATTTGTCTTTTTCTAGTAATTTAGATAAAATATCTCTTAGTTTATCTAAATAATACATGCTCCTAAATGCTAAATGCTAACATGTTTTACATGACGATTGCATTTAAAATTATCATGTTTTGTATGTATCATTTTACATGACCTACGTGTTAATTGTGCACCTACACTATGTTAGTTTAATGTTTGACAATTAACGTTTAGATGTCATATAGTCTTACACATTAATCTCGTTGATTATTATGTTGATGCATGCTTAGATAACCTTGCATGCTTATATCTATATGTCTTATGCATCTAGGTATATATTTTCTCACACTAGAATATTTTTCTTCGCGTTCGTGTCACAAATCTAAAAAGTCAAAAGCATCGTAAAATGTTCTTAAATCTCCTAGAGTCTTCACTCACTCATCCTCTTAACATCATCTCGCTTTCCTCCAAATGATCCACTCTTTTGTCAAGGGAAGGTTAGATACAAATCTAACACTCCTCCAATTAGGTTCGACAACTTAAAATACTCCATCCTAAATATTCAAGTATCTTTAAATTGTGATCGCAAATGTTAAAGGTCATATCCGAAAATCCATGTTCAAGCCATTTAACAACATAAGTTAAAACGCTCTACCTTTCTCTTCGACGAAAACATTCTTTCTCTTCGGCGAAAACACTATTTCTCTTCGACAATTTTTTTTCTCTTCGATGAAAACATTCTTTCTCTTCGACGAAAACATTCTTTCTCTTCGACGAAAACACTCTTTCTCTTCAATGAAAATATTCTTTGTCTTTCGGGAAATTACGATCATACCTCTTTCTTCTCACTCAATCACGCCTCTACTACCATATAGATGGATAATTCATTTCATCCACTTCCGCTAATACCTTTAAGACAACCTCATACCTCGTCATGTGATTATTCTATGAATATTTGCAATGCTTGAGAAGAGCTACACAGCTTTGTGGATGTTATTCATCGTACGCTAACCACCATCCGTCTTGACATTATCAAGCTCGTCGCTCCCATCTTTGTTTATTTTAATCTTTATTTATTTTTATTATTTCCTACTCGCGGATGAAACATATCAAGATCCATCACTATTTCCTTCAGGACAATGTCTAAAAAGGAAACATCTCCATCGAAGAAGTTGCATCTGAATATGGCATCGCCGACATTCTTTCTTTACCCCTCAAGCGCAAATCATATAATTATCTTCGTCTAGGTCTAGGAATGATGGAACACATTCCGTAAATCTTTCTCTTCTTTTCTACTAGTCTCGATTCTAGTCTATTTTCTACTCCATGCATCGTGACAACTTAACTACTTCATCCGAAGTACCATAAGTATTTTTAATTAATGAAATGCAAATTAAAACATCACTCATTTTGCAAAATTCATCAAAATCAAGCACAATTCACTCCTCCTGTTGGCGGCCCCCAGATTCATTCGGGCGGCCCCCAGATGTTTCTGGGACCGCCGATAACATGCTTGTAATACTGCTCATTCGTTTCTAAATCCATGACCAAACACTCCCTCTCTTCTGCTACTACGAACTGACGTCTACTCTAAACATTTCTTCTCTCTTCTAATAGTCTTGTTACTATTAAAATTCCTCCTATATCTCTTGACAACTTAATTATTTCATTCGAAATATTTAAGTAATTTGCAAAATGCAAATGTCAATCCTTCACAAAACTTTTCACTTTTTAGAAAGTGAACATAAAGAAGATATTCAATTTTCAAGTGTTATTGAGTCACCACATTATTGCGTCTCTCATTATTCTTCCACAATAAAAGAACTACAACCTCATTTCATATAACCACCTTTCTTCCTCAACATTGACAACCAACAAAACACCAAACAAACCTTTAAATTCCTAATCGTCCACCTTTGTCTCGATAGGATCACATGCACATCAATTGTTAGTGCAAATGATATATCAATCCTTTCTGACAACCTCTTGTCAACACCTTCCTTCTTTAAATCTCGCTCATCCTTCCCCTCATTTTAGCTCTATGGAATCATTTTCATTCTCATCCAAGAGCATATCCATCCTCGTCTTGTCTTTCTTTTTATCTTTTTAAAGTGTATATTTTGGCATATCTTGCCAAGATATTAAGCGTCATTCGTCTACCTTTAAAAGGCCATTCTCATAATGTTTGTGTGTCAATCAATAAACGAATCACATTCTCGTTATTAAAATTCGGTCGAATCTTAGTCATTAAACATATGTCTCGAGTATTTTTATTTTAATCATTTAGGTTGGTGATTTTAAAATAATGGTTGCATGTGTCTAGTTTCTAATTATATTTCAAACTGTCATATTTTAGAATACTAACACCTAAAAGTGCATGTCTTGCTATATGTATGTATGTATGTGTGTATGTGTGTGTATATATATATATATATATATATATATA
>BQNB010036164.1:0-12904 GCA_026074375.1 Tanacetum coccineum
AATTGAGTTATGAAACTTTAACAAGAGTATATTTAAGATCATATGAACATTATAAGGGTGTAGTAGCAGAAGTAGAACATTCATGTAGTATACATGATATCATAACACAAGCAAGAGATGATGGGTTGGCTACTTTATCTTAGAGAGAGAATGTGTTCTTTCTAGAGAGAGAAAGTGCAAGATAATGTATTAGCTTGAAATGAACAACCAACCCCTTCCCATGGGTGGGAAGGGGTATATATACAAGTGTTTGTGAGCATTATGGGCTTGGGTATGGGCTTACACTTGGGTAAAAGACCCGGCCCAATACCGAAAACCATACGCTTACTTTCTAACTACGAGCTATGCTATACTAAACGATACACGGGGGTGACCGAGTCTTTTTCATAATCCTAACAATCTCCCCCTAAGGGAGGTCACCCCAGAAAATACATTCTGAATTCTAGCATTCTACTTCATTGACCTTCTGTTTGTAGCTCGAAGTCTTTGATTCTTCAATCTTTGATGTCTTTGTACATTATGTAGTGAACTTTGAGATTTGTCTCTTAGACTTGTGCGATCTTTGAGCTTTCTTTGAGATCATCATCCATCTTAAGTCTCTTAATCATCCTGATTGAGTAGCATTGCCTTCATGTGATGTTGTGACCTTTGGACCCGCATGCTCACACTTTTCTTGATCATGATACTACTTCTCAGAGTTGCGGAAGCTGTGTTGTAGGTCATTTAGTTGTCATGATGTCTTTACTTGGAAGCATTAAGTGTGAGCATTGGGTGGTGAATTGACTCCACTGGAACGAGGTGTCTCCATCTCCATCTTTGCTTGATCCTGTAATAAAACAGTTAGCAATAAAGCTTGTGGGCGAATATGGCTTTGTCATTCGCCCGAGACTGGTTGGATTAACCTCCGGGTCCGTGAGGACCGACCTGTGATCAGGTAGATTCATCTTAAGAAGAATCTCCTTGACAGGATTTCCAGTATAAGTATCAGATCATCTGATGTGTAACCATCAAAATCTCCATACTTGCCTGTTCTCTGTATCGGAACGTCTCAAAGCAGACAGCACGATAAGAGTGAATCGGTTAGTTACTATCTTACCGATTAAAGATAAAAAATTGATTTGAAAATCAATCGATGTGTTACTTGAGAAAGTATTTTTGTGACACATCGATAGTGTTTTATAGGACAAAATCAAATTTTATCAGAAATACATTTGTTTTGAACGATATACACAGTCAATGTGCTCGAAAATCAGTTGTTGAGTACATCGAAAGGTTTTCCAAAATATTTTTCTTTGGCTGATATTCTGGAATGTTTACAAAATGATATGTCGTCTTATAAGAGCTTCACAGTCTCGCAATATGAGATTGAATGCCATAACTCTTATTTGTATTTTACTTCTTATTGGTGCACCTCTCCCACTTCATATCAATCAATTGAAGTATTGTTATAGCGATGGTATCTGGGCGAAGTAACTTGACCCGGGTTACGGTTGAATGTTGATTGCATTTTACTTGGCTGTGATGATCTTTAAAATATGTTGTCTTGCCGCAGATAGTGGAAGGATGGCAGAGTGCGAGTATTGCTCGCCTCAGCAACCTCCATGAGCGCAGGCACATCATCAATTACTCTGAGCCAAATTTATAACGTATTTTGTTTGAGATTTCCCGGCTACTGGACATGATAAGCATTTCTATCTTCAAAATATTATCCTATATCTATTATTATATTTTCATTGTTTTGTAGTACCTTTGTTTTGTTAACATGTTTTGGTGGTTGTGCAGGGTACACCAGTGACGGTTATAAGTTTGCTTTGGTGGAAAGATATACGCACCGTGGGGGGTCAACACTCGCTGTCTTTGAATAGTATTAACGAAAGCTTGCTGGTAATTGTTTCACGCCAAGATAATAGAGGAGCTCCCATGTAATGTCAGGTATAAAGTAAATCCCGGTGGTGAATCTACAAAGAACATTACTAAAAAAATGATAACCAGTTCCGTGTTAACATGTATATGCGATGGTAAATACTTGTATCTTTTCTTATGGACATATGTTTTGATCATGCTACATTCTAGATAGATATGATGAAATTTTATTGATAAACGTCAGTAAGTAGATCAGTAGAAACAAAAAAGATATACTAACCAGCCCATATTGCATACTACATTATACCTACTATGCTTTCAGCCCATGGAATGTTACGGATATCGGCAACAACACATAAATAGCTAAAATTACCCAAGTTATTGTAAAGATCTTTGCTATTGTATTCATTATAAAAAATAGTTCATCGGCTTCTGTTTGGTCCTGATTCTATACTCACAAATCTGAGCCTCATTTGTTATTATTATACACACTCTCATTGACGGGTTGATACAACGTTGTTTAACGTTTAACAGCTACCACTTTCCATCTTTCCTAACGCATTCACCAACCCTTAATGAAGAGAACACGAACAGGTATTCCACCAATATAAAAAGGCACGTATTTGTGTTTTTGTCTTGCTGCTTGCATTTTCTGGTGATTGCAGGTTGCCCTGTTGATTGCATCTTGCCACAGCCGAACCGAAATATGGTCAGAAATGAGAAGAAAAAGAAAGCACAAAGTTCAGAATAACAATACTCAGTTTTTCAAAAACAGCAACATTGAGGTAGGTTGTACGATTACGAAGCACGTATTTTGAAATAAGAGGAAACATATAATGCAATGTAGGTAATTGTGTTTGGATTTGATTCTCCTGTCACGAGACATAATTTTAGCTATTTATGATTTTGTTTGCTATTTTTGCTGTCATGAAACAGATAATGGGCGCACTCAAGTTTTTCCGAATTTAGGACTGATCAATATCAGTTCGATGCTTCATTTAGATTTCCCGATATGAAGATTGGATTGGCTACATCTCTTTTCTTTTTTGATTTATGTTTTCTTTAGTTTTCATATTTTTCTGATTGGTGTTATGTTCTTATTTAGGTTTCACTGATGCCTCTGTTATATGTTTGAAACTTCAGTTACGAATCTCGGAAAGCCTCTCAGAACTGCATTTTTTGGTTAGCGTACGTTTTAAAATGTTTCAGGTTAGCGAGAACTGAATAAAACGGCTCATGTTTATTATATGTAAGATTCGGTTTATATAGAATCTTTTTTTAGCATAATTTTGAAAAGCTGTTAAAATAACTAAGTGGTTGCAGGAGATAATCTTTGGGCATGATTTTCCTTTTGTCGCATCTAGTACGACCCTTGACTGATGGGACTGCCATCCCCCACAAGGTACATCTTGCGCTTATGCGCCGCTATAACTATCCGAGTCATTCCGTATTTCGATTAATTTGAAAATTACTAAATCAAAAGACGACAAAAAGAAATAGCTACAACATTTATATAAAACTGTAGTGCATATATATCATGCTTCAGGTCAAATCTTATGCTTCAAATGATGTTCCATTTTGCAGCATTTTGACTGGTGTGTATTGTGTCTCTTTTCATAAATACCTTTGGCTGTTGGTTTTTAATATCTATTTCATTTATACCTTGCTTTTTGATATAAGGCTATTTTCTGCAATATTTCAGGGGTCGTTTCTTAATACTAGAAGAACTCACCTACAAAGGGTCTTTGCGATGACAACGTGTTGATTGTGCAATTTAGAGATGACCCACCATTCAATCAACAAAACTGGATTTTGCAATAAGCGAGATTTTGTTCTGACAACAAACATGAACAGTTTCAGTTACCATCTCATTAGGTTAGTATCAAGGTTTAATTACCTTTTTTATCTCGATCGGTTTAATTACCAAAAAGCTATGCTCTACTTCTATTTCAATTTCTTCATTATAAATTTTTTATTTTTGTATTTAATCATTCAGATGTAAACATGGCAAAATGGAAAATTTTATAGTTAAGAGCTACTAGGCTACTTGATTTCTATGGTCGTAGGTTTTGAGACGTTGTGGCAAGTCTGGACCAGTGATCCGAAGTTTCTTGACCAAATGAACTCATCGGCTTGGTTTAAACTTGGTGAGTTCTATAAAGATGAGGATCCATGTGTATAACGGAAGCGGTTGATTGTTTCAAGGCTGCAAGTATACTTATGGAAACAGATCCAGTTGAGCCATTTAGATGACTGGAATTTTTTTTAAAGGCATTTCGACGACTGGAAATGATGGAAGTATATATATGATGTTGCAACCTTAGAGAAACATTATAAATTGTTAACACATAAATTAGTTACAAGAGGAGAGACTGATATCCATCACCCTTTTTGATTTTTTACAAAGTTTTTTTTTTTGAGCTTTTGTTCAATTTACTTTGCAGCTATTGATTTGTTCTATGAAACAATAAAGCATCTTTGACTGCAATCTGTGTTTATTTTGAAACTTTGGTTTTGATGGAATTCTATATTTACCTATTACCCTTAACCTAAACTTCAGTTCTTATGTACCATCAACAAAAGTTATACGGAGTAGTTAGGAAAAATCCCCCAACCTGAAAACGACTCACAAAACTATCTCGAAAAAATAAATAAGCGTCGCAGTAACGCGCGGGTTCTATGCTTGTTAGAACTCATGCCTTATAGAGCATGTTTGCATCATCATCGTTGGCCCATTGGGCCCATTGTCTATAGTTTAATGATCTTACTTCATTTTACTACATTATCCCATAAAACGATAAAGTCCCTTATAAAATATTGTTCATAAATTATGCTTTAACTTTAATAAAAAGCACGACAAATTTAGATGCAAATCATTATAATTTCATACTTTTTATGTAAAAAGAAATGTGAAAATGCAAAACATAAAATTATACTCGTATTACAATTCATTGAGAATTGAAGTTTTACAAGAACTCATTAAGAAGGTGAAGTTCATCTTCGCGAACTAATGGCAAACTTTTAAACCCGAGTCATGATGATACAGCAAAAAAAGCAAAAACAATTTCCCTTTTACTTGCACTATGCGCGCTCGCTACCCTAGCAATCTGCATTTGACAAAAAAGAAATAAGGTTTAGGTCGTTAACATAAAACACCGGGTTTAAGACTTTTATGAAATATAAACGTACCAGGGATTAATTATAATGTTGCAAGAGGAGATCCCGCTTCAGTGAAATAAGATGCAAGATCCACGGCCATGTGATCATACATACTTATGAACGGATGTGACTGTATATCAAGCGTGAAAAAGGAGCAAGTGAGTTGGTGACGATTTTGAATCATTTTATACATATAGTTTTGGATTTGAAAAGGGCGGTAAAATGTACCATAAGTTCATTTGCGGATGGTCTATCCTTCGGATCTTTCTGCACGCTACGATACCGAAAATATTGTGCTTGTTAGGTGATGAAGATGTGAAATGAGTTAAACATGGTATTGGCCCAACAAAAGCCCAAAGAGCCCACCCCACAATTTGGGCTTCTGTGAGCCCATTTACTTGAAATATTTAATTTGGGTTTATATTTTACAGTATTTTTTATACAGGTAAAGTTAAGAATTAAAAAAAATGTATGGGTCAAAAAGGGTCATAAGTACCCAAAGAGAGTATTTACCATGCTTCAATAAACGAGCAAAACTGAGGAGAGAACTGATCAGCAGGTGCACGAGGTGGTGCTTGACCCACGATGGTTTCCATAAGCTCGTAAACATTGACCCATCCTTCACCTGGTTGTGGTGGAGAGTATGGAAAATGACCCGTTGCACATTCCAATAAAACTAAACCTAAGCTCCATATATCACTTTTATAACCGTACATGCCTCCAACAATTCTTTCTGGCTGAAAGCATATGTACAAAAACCAAATTAACCCGACCAGTATATATATAAACTACACAGTATGGCCCGAACCTGTTTTGACGATTTTGCCACCTCTAAGTAAAACCTTAACAGCTATGCTACAAAACATATAGTGGTTAATGGATTACTTACAGACATATAATTATACGTGCCAACGAATGTATTAGCCAATCCAGAAGTGCTTGCGAGGATTGCACTAACACCAAAATCAGTAATCTTGACTTCACCTCGGTGGTTTATCAGCAGATTTGACGGTTTCAAGTCCCTGTGAATGATATGCTTTTCGTGATGAAGATACCACAAACCTTTCAACACCTGTTTTACGATGTATGTCAGAGATCGAGAGAGGATGATAGTTGATAAAAAGCTCAATACTGAAATAAAGTTTGCAAATTTCAACCTGTTTACAGACAGCTGCAAGATAAGGTTCGGGAATGGAACGAACAGTTTTGAGAAAATCAGCTAAAGATCCTCCATCCATATACTCCAAGATTATAGAAACAGCACCGTTATCATAAAAAGATTGGTAACACACGACAACGTTTGTAGACTGTGACGATTGGTTGATTTTAAGTTCTTGTGCAATTTGCTTGCGAGCTGACTCTTCTACATTCATTTGAATCACCTGGACATCAAACGAACGTGTTACAAAAAAACTTACAAAAGTGTCATCATGAACCTCTAAATAAAAATTTTCGTCTCTCATTTACAATTGACGTAAAAAAAGTAACCGTAATTCCTCCTCCCTAAGTGAGTTTTGCATATGATTATAGTAAAATGTCCAAAATACCCATCAGTAACGAAAAGCAGGGAACCTTGAGGACCCAAATAGCAATGCATTTCCGCTTCATTTATAGATTGATCATTGGACTTTATAGACCATTTACAAAATCATCCAACCTAAAAACCCGTTATAAACATTCAACTTTTGAAACCTTTACAATAATCCATCCAGCACCTTAAAATTTTCAACATTTACCAATCCAAATTACCCAAAATGGTCAATTTCAAAAGGTGCTGCGATTTTAGTAACAATTTTTATCAAGTGCGATAACCAAATTTGAAATGAAGTGAAAGTACATTGCTAATACGTATTTAGATTTAGTCCTTTTCTAGTAGAAGGAAATACGGAAATTTTACAGGAAATTTCTAAATAAAAAGTGTGACATTGTGTCATGTGACAACGACTCAAACTTTAAGGTATAAAAGATGAATCTGGTTGACGCTACCTTTAAAGCAAAAAACTGCCCTGTCCACTTGTGCTGTACCAATCGAACAATTCCACCGTTTCCCTTTCCAACAACTTTTACCGCATCAAAATCAGCTAAACTTAATTGGTTGTCTGATGGTTGAATAAGCGGTGGCTGAACAAAAAATTGATAGAACATTAAACAAGAAAGAACTTATATGACAGATGAAATCTTTATAAGAAGATTCTTGTCCAGTTATACCACAAACAAGGATATGCTAATTTCTGAGAAATGTTTCTATCTCGTGAAAAAAAACAAGATTCACTTAAATTCAAGCCAATGCTTTAAGGTTTCATTCTCAAGTATATAACTATAAGACTCAAGAACAAAAGCTTTTCAAGGTTTCTATCTCGACTTTTCCTAATGTAGATTTTTTACTTTACTACGATTTTGCTGTAACATTTTGTAAGCTTACTTAACTTGTAGTATCAAATCGGATCTTCTTGACCTCCAAATCAATGCATTGTTCTTTTTAGCCAATAGTTAATAGTCATAAGCTGTTTATATCAATGTAATTATAATCATAAGCTGTTATTACCCAAAGGTAAAAACCTTGATCAATATCTTTATTTTCACCCCTCCATTGATTTGCTGGCTTCACTAATGCAGTATACAGGTCAATACAGGTCAAATATACTCGTGACACTCCTACAAAACACCTTTCACTCCTCTTAAAGCAGAACAAAGCACTAAACTAGTGTGTGAACACGGGCTTAAAGATTATACACTAAATAGTTCTCAAATTGAACGAGCACTAAGAAAGGTTCTAATTTGAGCGTTTACGACATGTACTAATTATTAAAAGGTAAGCTAAACCATATATACTAACTAATCTAATAACAAAGCCGTGAAACTTAAAAATGTCCGAATAACTTTCATCCCCCCAAAAAAAGCCTCAGTTTAACCCTCTAAGTGATCCTATACCCCAAATCACATCAAATTACTACGATTTTCCATCAATTCACACAATTTGATCAAACGAGACTATCAATCTACATGATCATTTCAAAACTACCCATAAAAAGCAACCAACTTTATCTAACAACCAAACACCAAATGCAAACAACCCAGATCCAAAATCACAAAACCAAAAAACTTACAGTATCAGATTGACTCTGTGAAACAATTCTAACACCATCTCTATTCACAAGCAGATCACCATCCATAAAAGTCCCAGACTCAGTCCTGTACCCAAAATAGCAATAAAGATTCAATTTTAATAACATACCCACAAATCTAAACACATTAAACATACCAAAAATAGAATAAAGTTTCAATTTTTACAACATACCCATATAATCAAACACAATAAAGATCCTAAAAAGACTATAAAGATTCAATTTTTACAACATACCCACTAATCTAAACACATTAAACATACTATAAATAGCATAAAGATTCAATTTTTACAACATACTCATATGATCAAACATAAAAAAAGTTACTAAAAATGGAAAGAAAAATTACAGAAATTTAGCGAGTGAAGTTTCATCAGGAGGAGGAAGATTAAGCTTCAAGATTGGAGCTAAATTTCCCTTGTTCATGATGCTGAAAAAGTGCTTAAAGATTCAATCTTTTTGTGTTGTTTTGATGAAAAATTGAATCTTTTTGTATTGAAAATGTGAAAAGTCTTTGTGAAGTCAATGGGGGTTTCGTTTGGTTTTCCACAAACACAATTCTGCCGTACAGTTTTTCAATTAAATACCAACTATTATTAGTATAGAAAAACAGTTGTATAAAACTTTTCATCTTAGAGTGAAAAAATGTAAGTTCAAGGGGGTGTTTGAAAAAAAATTAACTTTTACTTTTTTTTTTTACTTTGAGTTATAAAATAGTGACGAACTTTTTCAAATGTATCGATTTGATACGTGAACAGTGACGAAGCCAGGAATTCTGTCCTAGGTGGGCCAAACAGCAAATTAGCACTTGACCAAAAAAGTAATATTAATAGAGAATAACATCGTTCTAGTCGCTATTCAACTTAGAGGGGAAAAAATGTAAAATTTTAAGTTAAAACTAAAAAAATATCATATATAAATGGCTAATGACTTAAAAATCATATAACTGACACTTTTTATCTTTGTGTGCAGCCATTTTTTTCCTATTATGTTATCAAACTTTTAAAAGTTGATCATTGTGTGTATTTCGTGATCACTTTACCCTTAGTTTTTCCAAATTTCGAAGGGTAAAATAGTCATGTTACATGGCAGAATAGTCACAAAATACACATAATGATCGACTTTTAAAAGTTTGATGACAAAATGGGAAAAAATAAGATGGCTACACACAAAGACAAAAAGTGTCAAGTTAGATGACTTTTTAAGTCATTAGCCCATAAAAAAGGTAGAGAATAAAATAAAGTTGATGGTAAATACATTTCGTGGGTTTCTATTGGGTGGGCCTTGGCCAACCCAACTTCCCACGTAGCTCCAAGACTAGAATACCCATGATATGTCATCAACATTAAAAAAAAATTGTAAAACATGTTTCTTCGTGCATATTAGAACAAAACATAAAGTCTATTACAAAAAACTTTTTAGTTCACGTATCAAAACGATACATTTAGATAAATTCGTTGGTATTTTCCGACCAAATCTCTTTCATTATTAGTGTTTTGAAAAACACACGAGACCGACCGACTCAACTGGTTCAATCGGGAGTTGGTTGGTCGGAAAAAAAAAACCAGATTAAATCGAAAAAACCATAAGTTGTTCGAAACACCGGTTAAATGTGTGGTTTGCTTTTAAAAACCATTATAAGTGTACTTTTTTCTTTTCATCTTAATGTAATATTTCTAACTGTCTTGATATCATGCTTGTTAATGTGTTAAGTGTGAAAAGTAAAATATTAAGACATAAATCATCCCCAAGTAGCCAAGTGGGCTATGACACTAGGATTCAAATAGTGCTAGGTACATATTTAAAGGGGCCAAGGGTCTATTCACAAAGTTAGGTCGCCTTAATGTAATGTCAAAGACTTTATCACTAAATCAAAAGGTAGTGGGTTTAAATTTTATTTTATTATATAGATTTGTGAAATATATAGTGCGAGATAGGTAGTATATATGTAGGGCTGTAAACGAACTAAACGTTCAGTGAACATTTCGTGAATTGTTCGGTAAAAAGTTTGTTTATGTTCGTTTATTTATTAAATGAACGAACATGAACAAAAGTCTTGTTCGTTAATTTATGTTCATGAAGGTCCGTTTATTCGTTCGTTTATGATCATGAATATGTTTATGTTCATCGATCGTATCTTTTTATTATATAGTTTTAAGATTGATTTACTTAAACAAAACAACATCTATAAAACACAATATAGAGTATATTTTTGTAAATTTTATGCTTATTTACATCCGATCGTTTATGATCTTTCGTTTATGTTCGTTTAGTGTCTTAATGAACGAACATAAACGAACATGAACAACCTTATTTCTTAATAAACGAACATGAACAAGAAAATTTGTTCGTTTAAGCGTTCGTGTTCGTTTACTTGTCCGACTAAAATTAAACGAACGAACATAAACATAGTTTTGTCCGTGTTCGTCCGATTCGTTTACGGCCCTATATATGTGTGTGAAAAGATTGCAGTTCAAAGAAATAAAAAAAGTATTTGGATAGTTTTTGGTTTTTTTTTGAAATCATGGTTTCCGAATTTTTGGCAGATTAATTTACGGGGTTTGAACCCATTGTTACACAGATTCAAATCAGGTAAAACATCTTTTTTTTCAGAAGGTTAACGTGGCCACTTCAGAATTGCAAGTAGCAATAATTAAACTTATAGTTTTTGATTTGGCTATTTGCTATTTTTGGTATTATATGAAAAAAAGTGACAAAACTTTGTTTGGTTGGAGATGACTGGTTTGTGGAAATTAGGCTGAACATTTTCATGTTACTCTTTATATGTTGTCTTTTTGCTATTGTCTTTTTGCTATTTTTTTAATCTTAAATTATAAAAGTACATATAAAGTATCAAACGAACAAAGTCTAAAATGATTGGTGTAGTCTAGGTTCGAGTCTTGTGGATGGTTTTTTAAACACGACGACTTTTCAGTTTTTTCAATCACTTTTCATCATCAACTTAAAGTCTTCTTAATCAGTAATCATATGTCTTAATCAGGGTTTTAAAATGTGCGTCATGACGGCGCTAAAATGAGTAGCATGCACTCGATACATGTGCTCGAGTAACTAACAATGTTTCTCAGCTATTGCTCCTAAGTGAGAATTATGTCACAGCAGAACGTTTACAATTAGAGTATCATAGTTTATAAATACCATAAAAACAACAAACTACTAGTATTAAACATGAGGAAAAAAAAAAATTATGCCCCGCAACAATGCGCGAAAATTAACGCCCCACACAACGCGCAGATAATCCTGCTTGCATAAAAATAATAGTCCAATAGAAAATGGCCCATACAACAAATTCATAAAAACGTAAAATTAACAACGGTAAAAAAAAGTTCCAACTTAACACATACTATCTAAATGGTTAAAAGACATTAAACAAATAAAAAAGCAATAAAATTAAATAATAACTCGGAAAAAAATACGGCTCAAGAAAATGGCCAATCCATAAAAACTACACACGTGTCCAAAAAAAATTCGTCATGCATTATACTCCTAAGAAACAACATACTAACAAAACATGTACAACTTGAGTCAATGTAAAGTTTAACAAAATCTTCAAAAAAACATAGTAAGAAAAAATCACACTGCACCAACAAATTAGCCTCCGCCGCAACGCGCGGGCTAAATTCCAACTTGTTTGTGATAAAAAATGACGTCGTAGACGTCTTAGGCCAAAAAAACAGCAACCCAACAAGGTCCAAAACAAAAAAAAAACAATTAAAAAAAACAGCAGCCCAACAAGGCCCAAAACCAAAAAAATAATTACAAAACACACCCTAAAACTATGAAAAAAAATACAAAAACAACCTTAAACTTTTAGCTACTTACAACTTTTTATATAACAAACTTTATTTATCAAATATATAACAAATATCTATCAATTCATTCGTAAAAAATATACCGCTAAAATGATATTTGAATTGCGAACAAAACGAGCACAATATTGAAATGCTTATGACATACGTACGATTTTATAAAAAATGTTGAAGTTTAATATATATTAAAAAAAAGAACTCGCAAAACACACCCCTAAACTATTTTATGACTTTACAATTTAACCACATGATAACGTAAATGCAATAATCAACAAAGAAAAACACAAAGAATACAACAAAACCCCAACATATATAAAATAACTCATAAAGTTATCCTCGGAAACCCTTCAACTTTAAAAAAAATATTACAACAAAAATCAAAAAAACCTTTCAACTTTAGAAAAAAAACACAACAAAACTCTACATATATAAAAAGGAAAAATACCTCTTAACATATAAAGCTACAATAAAAGACTCTCAAATTTAAATAAACCAGAAACAAAAATAAGCCCGCCGCAACGCCCGGGCATCCTTCGAGCTTGTTTCAAATAGTGCTGAAGTTTTGGATTCATTGTTTACGTTATTGAGCTATTTTCCATAAAACCGTGCAAGACAAAGTGTTGACCGTAACGCGTTCGTATGAAAGAGTGAACCGAAACCGTGCTTGAATTTCAACGTGTGAAATTCATTCAAATATTCATCTTCAAAGATCCATTCAAGCTAAAGGTTAAAGCTTGAAGATGTCGAGAAACACATTATCAATCGGAAGTGCTTCAACAAAGAATTGTGGAGGTACATATTGTGATCATTAACAAGTTGAAATAGCATACCAAAATATCTTTTTTTATAAAGTTATCATCCCGGTAAACATATAATAACAAAATATTGTTCGTCAAAAATTTCAATCACAGGGTATTCGTCGTCGCAACG
>BQNB010036164.1:13582-50336 GCA_026074375.1 Tanacetum coccineum
ACTTGTTTTATCGGTGTAAAACGAGAGTGTGGAGTATCAAAAACTTGATTCCTTTCACCTGAAGTACTTTTCTTTAAAACCTTTTGTGTAGTAGGTGTTTCAAAAGTTTGAGATTCTTTAGAAGACTTCCTATCTTTTTGCAAAGAATAAGTTGTAAACTGAGAAACCCTTTTTGAAAACGGTTTTGAGAATTCACCTGTGTGAACCTTTTCTGAAACACTTACTTTAGGTTTTGAAAACTTTGAAACATTGGTTTTTCTTTTTGTCCGATTAAGAGAATCAAACTTTACTTTTAAAGCATTATATGAAGTTCTTAACTCATGGTATTCTTTTTGACAAGAACGAAGATATTGTGATGCAAATTTTGATTCTAAATACACAATTTGTTTCAAAAGCTGATCTTTTTCATTTTTAGGCAAAGAATGTGCAGTGACTGGTTTTGACAAATCCTTTTGCACAACAACTTTGGGAGTAAACCATGATTTTAAAAGTTGAGATGTTATCAAAAGTTTATCAGCAGCTTTTCCCAAAATCGAAGGTTTATCAAACTTAGTTTCCACAGACTTCCCTCTCAGATTTTCAAGTTGAGTCCTTAAATGATTAATTTCTTTCAAAAATTGATCCTTTTCAGATTTAGAATCATCAACCTTACGAGCTAATTGTCGTTCGAGAACAACTTTCGTACTTTTAAGTTTTTCAAAATATGCTTCGAATTTAGTTGTTCTGTTCGACAATTCAAGCTTGACATCATCAAAATCTTTTATCTTTTGAGCAATGATCTTTTCGAGATGAGTAACCTTTGATACAAAATCACAGTTTTCTTTATCAAAAGCATTCAATTTCCTCGTTGTTAATCTTTTTACTTCATCAGCAAAAGCATTCACAAGATTATCAATTTTCATCAACAAATCAGAATTTTCTTTTGTTTGTTTTGCTAAAGTCTTTTCCAGCTTAACAATCTTTATTTGAAGCTCACATTTTGCATTTTCACAAATACTCTCCCCCGATTCCTTTTCAAGTTCAGAAATATGGCTCTCAGCAATTGAACTTGAAGAGGAATCATCTTTACCCAAAATGTGATCAATCGCGAATTTAGACAATGTAGACCTTAAATTTTCTTTCTGAACTCGTGGCTTTTTGATTGAATCAAACAAATTTTTGTAAACCAATTTCAAGTGTCCATTCTCTTTAATTAATGAAGCCACTTGATGTTCCAACTCGATGTTTTGAATTTCAATTTTATCCTTATGGACCTTAATTTTAACTTCATCACATTGATTAGTCTCAATCTTTAAATTTTGAATTAACTCAAACAAATCTTTATAAGTCTGTTTCAAATGTGCATTTTTGATTTATAATGATGCCAAAAAGTTCTCATTTTCTTTTTGCAATGTTTTTAAAGAATTGTTTTCTTGCGTTTTGTGCTGAAGTGCTATTTCAAAAGCAATACTTTGTGCCTCCAGTTTTGAAAAATCCTTTTGTAACTTTGCAATGGTCTTTTTGAGACAATTATTTTCAGACTCAAAAGTTTGGTTTAATGATTCAATCGTTTTATTCTCATTTACGGAAGCAAGCAAAGGACGTTTGTCACGTTGTTTAGCATCCTGGTCAACCCCTCCTTCATTAATGAATTTAGGTTGCTCAGCATGCTATTTGTCATTAGCAAACACATTGTTTGCAGCAGTAGATTGTACCTCATGCATTTGCTCTTTTCATTGGAGAGGTTGTATTTGCACCTTCAACCCTTGTATCATTTAATGATCTACTACTTTCATTCTGCGTTTCTGATTCTATCCCTCTTCTTGCCTTGATAACCAAACCATCATCACATTTATCCTTAACCATATTAATTATTTTCTCTTGCACCTGCATCATTCTTTCCTTTTCCCTTCTATCACACGCTCTTTTATATAATCCCCTATCAACAATGGCCTTCTCAATTGAATCCATTTTGCTGATTAAGATATTTTGGAACACTTAAGCATCACATAGAGTATAGTCGATAAAGAACTTGTGTAACACCCCCAAATATGGTCGCAGCGGAATAATGTGTCCGGGAGCGTTACTTCATAGATCAATAGCACAAGATATGAGAACGACCTCTAAAAGAGTCGTTTAAAATACGATACATTGGATTTATTGAAATTGTTTAATACAAAGCACAACGGCTTAAATTGTTCAACATTTGATAACAAAGATTTTAGATCATAACAATTATCCCAAGATGTAATGACTCCAAATCTTTTATGCATGACTCCCCAAAAGAGTATCCCCAATGTATCCTTAGCACCTCGTGCTTCATTGACCTGAGAAAACATGCTTTAAAACGTCAACATAAAGTTGGTGAATTCATAGGTTTATGTAAATATAATGTAGGACCGCAAGATTTCCAAGTGTATGATAATGCAACAGATGCAAACATCACAAATGTAATTACGTTTCCCTAAGCTCATGACACCGAAGCTCGACATGTATGAATTGCAATATAAATTGCCTACATTGCCCGTGATGATGTTCTAACCCGCAACATCCGAATCCGACATGGTATACGTCCGTTGTCCGGTAAACCGGCACAGTGAGCGCTACTCACCCGAACGGGGATGTCAATCCCAAATAGATCTATTTATAACATTCGCGCTCACACAAAGTAATTGACAGTTCATGATAATGGGCTCAGAGGGTTATCGCTACTTAGGCAAACACGTAATCATGTTAAAATGTACACTTGCGTCCAATTTGTAAAACAATGCATGTTTCTCACCCCAAAAGTTGTAAATCATTGATATAGTAAAACATGAGGCTATGAACTCACCTTAGTGAATAAACTGGAGTATACGAATCAAGTGAATGGAAACGTCACAGATAAGACCGAATGCAACCTAAGTAATTATAGGTCGTGTAAGTACCATATACTTTGAATAACCAATACCACATATAATCCTATATAGTTACATCGCCACCTAAAAGTGTTTATTTAATTTATCAAATTAAACAATTTAATTTGTACTTGTAAAACAAATGTCCTTGTAATTCATACTTTTATAAAAATACTTTTTAACTTAAACTTGTAAATAATGTATCTTCTTTGTTATAAATCCATTTTTAATGTACTTTATAGTTTTAAAATCCTCATAAGTTGTATTTTAACATAAACACAGGTTCCCATTTTTATCTAATTCGAAATGTTAGAGTTTTTATAAATATACTTTTATAAAGTTACTTTTACATATTTAATTACTTAAAACATGTAAAATCCATAACTAGTTCATTATCCATTGGTTCTCCAAGTTTCTTATATTTTTGGAATCACAAAAATATGTACTTTAAAAAAAAATATAAAGTATTCTGCTCAGGTTTGAATTTTTATAGTTTTTTATAAAAATACTTTTATAAAAACACTTTTTACTCATAATCTTGTAAACACCATATCTCCTTCATTATAATTCGGATTTTCAAGTTTCTTATATACTTACGATTGTCATGAGATGTACTATTTTTATAAAATATAAAAATGAATTTTATTGGGTTCGAATGAACAGTAACATTTAAATGTTTAATTAACTTGTTTCATACACTTTTAAACTTAATAAAGTTACCACAAGTCCAGTAATTTATAAATTACATCCATTGTATATAAATTAGGTCTTCTACATTGTGTCCATCATAATAAGTCCATATTGTCCAATAAAATTATCCTTCATATTTATTTACTTACCTAAACTTTATAAATAAATAAATAATCATAACTTGACAATTAATTATATAATTTATCCATGGATTATAAATCCTTGTTTTAAACATATTAAAATATTTAAAACATCATCTTAACCATAAAGAAAATAAATTCGTGTATGTATGTATTATGGGATTTCATTTTTAATTTTAAAATTCCAAATAAGTTATAACCTAGGAGATGATTTAACTATATCACGATTATATATAACTTGGAAATTAACTAATGAAAGATTAGTGTCTTAGATACCTTAGATTTGTCAATGTTAAATGTTTGAACCAAGATCAAACCCCAAGAAATAAAACCCTCTAATGTCGAAATTACCCAACTAGAAAACCCTAATTGCTTTTCTTGAATACTTCTTGCATAGAACACCTTAATTACCAAACCAAGCTTCCAAGACACCTTGTATATGATTAACAATAACCCTTGAATACTTTTCCTAGCTTAGAAATGAAAATTGTGAATTATTTGTAGTGTCGTGTATTGTAACCATGAGTTTGGTAGTTTGGGAGAGTTTGCTTTGTGAAATTCTTACTAGTGAATGAACTGTGTGTGTTAAAGAAACATAATACCTTGCCTTATTTAGCATGTCTAGCATGTGCATCTTTCTTAAACCTAACCTGGGTAAAAATGTTGGTATTGGTGAAGGTACAAAGTGTAAGGGTGTCTCTCTTCCTCCCTAAAAGGCGGATGGAGGCTTCTCATCGGATGCTTAGGTACACTTGACTAGCTAATTTATGGAAAATGTGTAATTTAAGTACTTGGTTGGTTAGTTAAAGATAATGTGATTTTAATGGTTGGTTAAGTGAAAACCATATACATCAAACCTATGGTTTATTTTGGGAGGTAGAGAGTTAAGTTTTGTGTAGTGGGTCATAATTGTGGGTATTTGTATTGGTTATAGTTAGGTATAGGGTACTTGGGTATGCCTAAATGTATTTTATTGCGATAACGTAAGCGTTTTAGTAACCAATAAAAATAAAATAGGATTAGTTACTTATTTTACTCTTAATAATTATATAACCACTTGCTTGAACTAAAACCCTAATTCGAATTTGCAACTAGGAAAACCCTAATTTCTTTCCTTGTATACTTCTTGTTAAACCATAACCCAAGCTTCCAATACTCTTGTGTCACCTTAGATATACTTAGAATCAATGCTTAATCACTTAGAATATTTGTAGTATAAAATTTATATGGTAACCCTAGTCACAAAGAGTGAGCCATGGGATTTTGTGTACAAGGAGGGAGTTTTTGTGAATTTTTCTAGTGAATGAGAGAGTGTATGAGTTTATTTACCTATGACTTGCTTTATATGGAAAGTGGTCATGTAGAAATAACCTTAAACATAAACCATGAGTATGTAGTGGTTTAGGGTACAAGAGAAAGAGCTCTCCTCCTCCCTATGCACTATAGCCAGCCAAGATTGGTAGAAGGGTACAAGTGACAAGCCAATTTATGGATACTTGTGTTATGTGTAAGGTACTTTGGTCCTAGGTGGGGTTAAGAAGTAAACTAGTGAATTTGGAAAGTATTAAGTGTGTATGCATGTATAACCGGCCTTGTGTGGTTAATAAGTGATAAAGTGAGTTAATTTTTATATATTGGGTATAATAGTGGGTATTTGTTTGAGTATAGATAGGTATAGGTACTTCCGGGTATGCCTAAATGTATTTTATTGCGAAACGTAAACGTTTTACGTAACCGATAAAAATAAAATAGGAAAAGTTGATAATTATTCTCATAATAATTATATAACACTTGCTTGACGTAAACTTTAACTTGTTTGGTGCCCGTTTACGTTGAACGTTGATTTTTAGTTTACGCGATTTAACTTTACGATAAAAATTAAAAGCGAACGCGTAAAACTCTAAAAATAAATAATGGAATAATTGAATCGGGAAATGACCTGAAAATGAGAAATGTTACAGTCTTCACCCGTTAGAATATCCTTGTCCTCAAGGCTCAAGTCGCGACACTTGACGAAGGTACGGGTTTAGTGAAGAGATGCAGATACTTCTTTTGAAATTGGTCTTCACGTTCCCATGTGAACTCAGGACCTCTCCTCGAGTTCCATCGAACCTTGACAATTGGGATACGACTTTGCTTCAACCGTTTGACTTCTCGATCCATTATCTCTACGGGTTCCTCCACAAAACAGAGCTTGTCATCAACATGAAGTCTTTCCAATGGAACGGCTAATGGTTCGTCGGAATAACATTTTTTCAAGTTGGATACATGAAATGTATTGTGAACGCTGCTCAACTCTTGAGGAAGCTCAAGCTTGTAAGAAACGGATCTAACCTTTTCCAGCACCTTGAAAGGTCTAACATATCTAGGGTTTAACTTCCCTCGTTTGCCAAAACGTACGACCCCTTTCAAAGGTGAAACTTTAAGCACAACACTATCCCCAACTTGAAATTCCATCGGCTTACACTTTAAATCGGCGTAACTCTTTTGTCAGTCACGGGCGGCTTGCATTCTTTGTTTGATCTGAATGACCTTCTCGGTTGTCTCTTGAACTATTTCTAGACCGGTGAGTTGAACTTGTCTAACCTGGCTCTGATACCAATCTGTAACACCCCTAAATAGGGTCGCAGCGGAATAATGTGTCCGAGAGCGTTACTTCATAGATCAATAGCACAAGATATGAGATCGACCTCTAAAAGAGTCGTTTAAAATACGATACATTGGATTTATTAAAATTGTTTAATACAAAGCACAACGGCTTAAATTGTTCAACATTTGATAACAAAGATTTTAGATCAAAACAATTATCCCAAGATGTAATGACTCTAAATCTTTTATGCATGACTCCCCAAAAGAGTATCCCCAATGTATCCTTAGCACCTCGTGCTTCATTGACCTGAGAAAACATGCTTTAAAACGTCAACATAAAGTTGATGAATTCATAGGTTTATGTAAATATAATGTAGGACCGCAAGATTTCCAAGTGTATGACAATGCAACAGATGCAAACATCACAAATGTAATTACTTTTCACTAAGCTCATGACACCGAAGCTTGACATGCATGAATTGCAATATAAATTGCCTACATTTCCCGTGATGATGTTCTAACCCGCAACATCCGAATCCGACATGGTATACGTCCGTTGTCCGGTAAACCGGCACAGTGAGCGCTACTCACCTGAACGGGGATGTAAATCCCAAATAGATCTATTTATAACATCCGCGCTCACACTCAGTAATTGACAGTTCATGATAATGGTCTTAGAGGGTTATAGCTACTTAGGAAAACACGTAATCTTGTTAAAATGTACACTTGCGTCCAATTTGTAAAACAATGCATGTTTCTCACCCCAAAAGTTGTAAATCATTGATATTGTAAAACATGGGGCTATGATCTCACCTTAGTGAATAAAGTGGAGTATATGAATCAAGTGATTCAAAACGTCACGGATACGACCGAATGCAACCTAATTAAATATAGGTCGTATAAGTACTTTATACTTGAATAACTAATGCCACAAATAATTCTATATAGTTACATCACCACCTAAAAGTGTTTATTTAATTTATAAAATTAAACAATTTAATTTGCACTTGTAAAATAAATGTCCATTTATTTGTAATTGTAAAGATGATATACTTGTCCAACCATTTGCTATTTGAGAAAAATACTTGACGTATTATTTATATAATTTCATTATATAAATAATTTAATTGTTTGAGAAAATAGTATTTATGAAGTTAAAAACGTTTATAAATATCACTTTTAGTAAAAACGTCATATCTTTCTTGTTTTAATCCCGTTTTAACGTTCTTTATATATATGGATTCATATTTGAAAAATCTAATCAAATTTTCTATTTATTATATGGTCAGGTACTGTTATGAACAGTAACAGTAAGTGAAAGTTTATAAAAATACTTTTTATAACTTTAATTATTGAAATCGTATTTTAATTGTATCTCATTCGTTTCTTCTCGGTTTTTAGTGATTCTTTCACCCACGTCTTCGTAATTAAAAGCTCTATCCAAGAAAAATATTTCTTAACAAGCCATTGTTATGAACAGTATTAGGGTTTTATAAAATTACTTTTACAAAAATACTTTTTATCGTAAACTTGTAATTAGCGTATCTTCTTCATTTTTAATCCGTTTTTAATGTACTTTATAGTTTTAAAATCCTCATAAGTTGTATTTTCTCATAAACATAGGTCCCCATTTTTATCAGATTTGAAATGTTCGAGTTTTTATAAATATACTTTTATAAAGTTACTTTTACATATTTAATTACTTAAAACATGTAAAATCCATAACTAGTTCATTATCCATTGATTCTCCAAGTTTCTTATATTTTTGGAATCACAAAAATATGTAATTTTTAAGAAAAATATAAATTATTTTGCTCAGGTTCTAATTTTTATAGTTTTTATAAAAATACTTTTATAAAAACACTTTTGACTCATAATCTTGTAAACACCATATCTCCTTCGTTATAGCTCGGATTTTCAAGTTCTTTGTATGCTTACAATCCTCATGAGAAGTACTATTTTTATAAAATATAAAGTAATTATTTTATGGTTCGAATGAACAGTAACAATTAAGAGTTTAATTAACTTTTTATATACACTTTTAAACTTAATAAAGTTACCACAAGTCTTCTAATTTATAAATTAACATCCATTGTATATAAATTAAGTCCTCTACATTGTGTCCATTACAATAAGTCCACATTGTCCAAGAAAATTGTCCAACATATTTATTTACTTATCTAAACTTTATAATTACATAAATAATCATAACTTGGCAAATAATTATATAAACTATCCATTGCTTGTAAATACGTGTTTTAAACATATTACCATATTCAAAACATCATCTTAACCATAAAGAAAATAAATTCGTGTATGTATGTGCATGATTTCATTTTATAAACTTCAATAAGTAAACCTAGGTGATGATTTAACTATATGCAATTATATAAATCATGAAATCAATATATTGAAAAGATTAGGGTCTTAGATAAACCTTAGATGAGTGTATGATGAATGTAGAATAAGATCAAACCCAATAACTAAAACCCTAATTTGAATTTGCAACTAGGAAAACCATAATTTCTTTCCTTGTATACTTCTTGTTAAACCACAACCCAAGCTTCCAATACTCTTGTGTCACCTTAGATATACTTAGAATCAATGCTTAATCACTTGGAATATTTGTAGAATAAAATTTATATGGAAACCCTAGTCAGAAAGAGTAAGCCGTGGGATTTTGTGTACAATGAAGGAGATTTTGTAAATTTTTCTAGTAAATGAGAGAGTGTATGAGTTTATTTACCTATGACTTGCTTTATATGGAAAGTGGTCATGTAAAAACAACCTTAAACATAAACCATGAGTATGTAGTGGTATAGGGTACAAGATAAAGAGCTCTCCTCCTCCTAATGTACTATGGTCGGCCAAGATTGGTGGAAGGGTACAAGTGACAAGCCAATTTATGGATACTTGTGTTATGTGTTAGGTACTTTGGTCCTAGGTGGGGTTAAGAAGTAAACTAGTAAATTTGAAAGGTATTAAGTGTGTATGCATGTATAACATGCCTTGTGTGGTTAATAAGTGATAAAGTGAGTTAATTTTTATATATTGGGTATACTAGTGGGTATTTGTTTGAGTATAGATAGGTATAGGTACTTCCGGGTATGCCTAAATGTATTATATAATTTGAAACGTAAACGTTTTACGTAACCGATAAAAATAAAATAGGAAAAGTTGATAATTATTCTCATAATAATTATATAACACTTTCTTGACGTAAACTTTAACTTATTTGGTGCCTGTTTACATTGAACATTGATTTTTAGTTTACACGATTTAACTTTACGATAAAAATTAAAAGCGAACACGTAAAACTCTATAACTAAATAATGGAATTATTGAAGTCAGGAAATGACCTGAAAATGAGAAATGTTACAACTTGTTTGCCATTTGATCATCATAATCCATAGAGATATGTGTAGTAATGAACTGTTGAAACTGATTCTTGAACACCTTGAAGACAACCATGGTTATTTCCTCATTAAATTCTTCTTCATTAAGTTGCTTTTCTAATTTATCCATGTTGAAGAACAACCTTGGTGTGAAATATTCAACCTCTTTTCCAAATAATGACAAAAATGCTCGTTGAAATCCACTCGAGAAGCACGTATTTGTTAAGTATTCTTTGGAGATATTCTTAAGGAGTGTATGAAGTATTACAAATCTTATCAGGCAATTCTCTTTCACTTGTTTATCCTTTTTAGCATCCGTATGATCCACTAGACTGCCGCATTCACCCTTCTGAATCATCGTTTCTTGTTTTTGCATCAATTCAATCACCCATTTTTCATTTTTCCTTTTTGCTTTGTCTGCATAACCAACATTCTATGGACAATTCCATGTATCCCAACATTCGGGCCAACATTCTCATTTTTCTTGCCTTGTACATCAATTGGACCTATTTGTACAACATTTGAAGACTCCCTAAGTCGGTTGTTTGTAAGTGTCGGGAATCTCTGACTCATTGCTCGACTAAGCATCCTAATTGCTTTCGTCAAACCATACTCTGAGTTATCATTGATTATAACATTTTGTTGAGTAGCCAGTGGGTATGTTACGTTTTAACACTCTTTTTTGACAAATGTTGTTACGGTTAACAAACGTAATCTTACTTCCTTGAACAAATAGATCATTATGACACAAAAATTATATCTTTTAATTCCATTTTTTTCTTGATTTATCACAATAATGAGCAAAATTGATGTTTCAAAAATGAACACAAAAATTATTCAACCCAACTAATATTCAACACGAACCAAAAATTCACCGCAAAATTTTAATCATTTTCGGATTATCGATCCGTAAACAAAATTGTAGCTCAAAAATTATATCAAATGATATGACACAAATTTAGCTCAACCTCAAAAAACATTATGACACGTTGTGATCTTGTATCTAGTTCAAAATTAATAACAGCAGCCCAATCAAACCAGTACAAATTAGTGAAGAAACTTGGGTTTAGCCAAAATTAGTGTATCCCATGTTTTTATTTTATTTTCGCAAGAATAGGCCCAACACACTACTTAACCCTAAAGTCTTTTTAGTATATAACACACTTCTTTTCTCACAATGCTAACCCTAACCCTACACCAAATATTATAACGCCTTTTTCTGTTATTATCTCACACAGTTACCCAACTTTATATTCACAAAAAAACACAAATCTCTTAACATAAATGTCTCAGCATCATTCAAAACCGTGTTTAGTTTTGTGATTCTTGTTCGAACGAAAACACAAGCACAAAATTAAGGTTTGAATCACTTGTACTCACGGGTAGGTGTTTACTTTCTTGCTTTGTTGAGTTTTTCTTTAAACCAAAACTAAAGAAGATTGAAACACACTTGTTTTGATATTTTCTTTATAGTTTTCAGAAATTTAACAAGAACCAAAGCTTTAAAGCAATTGGTGATGATTCTGGTTCTTTTCTATTCGTGAACAGAACTTAAAGTTCTTAAAAGAACCAAATCTGAGATTGAGCTTTTCTTGTTCTTGTTTATAGATCGAAATAAAGAATGTATGAAACGGTTATGTTTTGTTCTTTCTTGATTTTTTTCGAAAATGAAAAGAAGCTAAGTCTTCTATAAAAATCTATGATGAGTTTGGTTCATTTTGTTTTAAGTAGATGTTATGATGTGCGGTTGTATGACTACGATGATGGGATATTGATAGAGTCGGAGTTGTTGATTGTGAGGATGTGGTTGTTATTAAATCTAGGTATGTGATGATTCTTGTTCCACAGATCTATGATGATGAAACACTTGTGTGATTTGGATCTGATAAAGGTCTTTGAACTTTTTAAAGTACACACAAAGTTAAGCTGAGATCTTGTTATAATATATTTTATCTTGCTTTCTATTTTTGATTTGGTTTTGTAAGAACACTTTCAGTTTTGGTTTTGTAACAGTTGATTCAGATTTGTGATGATGTTGTGTTTGAAATGCCTTTTAGAAAGGTTATTTACTTTGAAAGAAAAACACAAACTGAGATCTTGTAACAACTGGTTTCGTAACAACTGGTTTAGCTTTCGTAGCAGTTTAGGTTTCGTAAACCACTTTCGGTTTTGTAGACAAGCTTTCGTACGAAACTAAATTTCATAAATCAAATCAGTTTCGTAAACAATACCAATAGTGTAACACCCCCAAATTGGGTCGCAGCGGAATATGGGTCCGGGGCGTGTTTACTTCAATAATCAACAACACAAAGAGATATTATAGAACGACCAAAAAGTCGTTTGAAAACGATACATTGGATTTAACAAAGTCATTGTTACAAAAACCCGTAGCTTAACTTGTTCACTTAATCAAATACAAGATTTTCAGCCCATAACAGATAACAAAACGAAATGCGACAAAATCTTTAATGCAAGACATCCAAAAATCAAAAACCACCAATGTATCCATCGCACTTGTGCTTATTGGATCACCTGAAAAAAACATTGCTTTAAAATGTCAACAATAATGTTGGTGAATTCATAGGTTTGATAAATCATATATTGTAGGACCACAAGTCGTACTCCCAAATGTATGATAGTGCAACAGATGCCGATATCATATAAATGTAATTCGTTGCTTATGCTCATGGGCATAGATGCTTGACATGTATGGATGCCAAAATAATGGCCTGTTTGCAAGTGGTGATGTTTAACCCGCAAACATCCTCTATTCGACATGGTATACGTTCGTTCCCTAGTGATAGCTAATCACTCGAACGGGTGTTGTCAAACCCATTAGATCTATTTATTACATTCGACGCTCGTTACTAACAGTTCATGATAATGGGCCAGATTGGGTTATCGCTACTTAGGCAAAATGTAATCATAATTGAAACTTTAACACTTGTGTTTCCAAGTTTGTAAAACATTGCATAGTTTTTTCAACCCAGAAAAACTTTATAGAAACAAAAGCAATGTAGAAAACGTGGGGCTATGAAACTCTCCAGATGAGTGAGTAATGTGTGTGTATCACATTAACGCGATAGAGGCGAAATTGAGATAATGCGCATAACACTAATTAAATTTAAGGTCGTGTAAGTTGAGCTACCGTAGTCTAACAACATTGAGATATGATCTAAAGTTGATGTTACTGTTTGGATACTGTCGTTAGGGCTATCATAATTAAAGAGGTCATGACAATGTCGTTCGAGGAGTTACGGGACATTTTAAAGCGTAAAATCCAACACTCGTCGAAACGCCATACCGAAGAGGCTTCATTATGAAATCTCCCTAGTAATATAGTACTTGTGATATACCACATTGAATATTCTATTATAGATCAATAACAACTAATGGTTTTGGAAAAATTGTGTTTAATAAGTTAAAAAGTTTTATTGAATTACCGATTTGTAGTAAAATGGAGAATAACTTTCGCGTGTTTTTAAGACCCTGATTCTCGTATAGTTTCATATATGTCCATCTGTTTTCGTATCTATAAGACGAATGTAATCATAAATTGGCCATGTTTGTCAGAATTTCGGACCTACTGGTGAAACAGTAACTTGCGTACCTGTTCAGACATCAGACGTGTGTCTTTAATAAAAAGTCGTATTCGTCGTCGTTAAAACCGTAAAATGTTCGTATGTTTATTTCGTCTTTAGACTACTGTTTTTAACGATGTACTTTAGACGCGTCTTCTAGTATTGAATAGTTCTATATTTTTATGAGGTTTAAAAAAATATAAATTTCTAAGATACACAAACAGAATAGTAACTTTTATAAAAATAGTTTTATAAAAAAGTATTACATTGTCGTTTAAACTGCGAAGAATTCATAAACTACAGGTTCGAGAGTATTGTAGAAATTGAAAATTTACGATTCTTCTCATTTTTGTGAATCCTAAAAAAAAAAAATAAAAAAAGATAAACGGTATTTATTTGTTAAAAATATCCACCCCGTGTCTCGTTTAATAATTTTTATAAAAATGTTTTTAAAAATGTTTACTTCACGACTTGTTTATTACACGTATAACTGTCGTTTTTATACGTAAACTTTTTAGTTTATTAATCCGGTTTTAACAAGTTTCTTACTTTTTCGGAGAATCGTCGTTGACTATGTATTATCTTATAAAAATATAAATATGGAATGTCGCAAAAATTCGAAATTTGGGTCTGTAATGTTTTATACTTGTTAGTACTAAGCACTACCATTTATGATCTATATTCTATAGATACTTTATTACTTTTGTCTTTTTACCAAAGTTCTCATATATCATATACGCTTTATTAAAATCATACATATTTGAGTCTCATTTGTCGCGCCAAAATTTTTTTGTATTTAATAGTGTCCTTATGTGTCCAATGTTTACTTATGGTAACAAATCTAGTTAATTATGTTTTAAAACCAAACAATTAATTAAGTAAACTTGAGATTTTACTAGTTTTCTGTGCAATATACTAATCAGATTTGTATATATAACAAAGTTATGCACAAAGTATATTTTCTTTCCATAAGGACGTATTTTAGTGATCTATATTACGCATGATTCACAAGTTCCATAATCTAATCATTAACAGTGTCTTAATGTATATTCTTTAAGTTGGAAAACATATTTTGAAGTTAATTGAAAACCCTATATTAAGTCCTGATAATCATGTTTCACCAAAACAATTTGGATACAACATGTTCTGCATTCTTTTTTAAACATAATGTAAGTTTGATAACACAACATATATATAAGTGTGTAAAATGTCATTTTCAAGTATATAGATCTCATTTTCATGATAAAAACCTAAATGGTTGATGTTAGCTAATCTAGAAGATCTGATGCATTAATAATGAGAAATCCTATATGGCATACATCAAGAGTTTAAATGGACCCTGTAGAAGAATGATGATGATGATGAACAAGTGCTAAAACCTTGTTAGCGTACAACGCAAAAACAAAAACTCGCACTTATTAAAACTCTTACTTTGTCTTTCACTAAAACGCTTAGCTCCTTTTTCTTGTATTATAACTTGAATAAATGGTTAATACCAAATGCTATACAAATACTTGGTACATCTTTGGATATGTGGTATAGAGGAGTGGCTAATGGTTGTAGAAACATTCATGTTATGAGATTTAGTTGGTGCTTGTTGTTTCTTATTGCCAGTCGGCCGAAGAAGGGAGCAAAAGAGAAGTTTTTTGTGAGTTTTTCCTAAGTGTTAGAGCTGAATATATGTGTGTTTAGTTGTATGTATATAAAGGTTTACTTGGTCAAGGTGAAAATAAGGGTGTCCTAGGGATGGCCTTAGTCATGGTTAGTTAGTCAAAGAGATGGTAGGGAAGGGGGTATAATAATTTGATGGTATGAGCCCATAAAGTGTATGGCTTATGAATTGACCAATGTGTAAGATCCTAATCACAATTTTCATGTATATGGAGTTTGATAACATGGTGCAAGTAGAATTGTCGGAAACATAAGCGGGTATATATTATATTTATGTAATTTTTAGAATGTATTGGGATATAAAAGTGGAGTTTGTTTTGTTGAAGCCGTGTAGTGTAAGTAAGTTTTTCGTGTTCCGAGGTGCCTGTTAGCATTTATCGCGAAAAGTATACGACTTTACGTATCCGATAAAAATAAAATGACACAAAGTTATATTAATTAATCTGTAATAATAAATTATATTAACTTTGTGCTATTGATGTAAACATTTAGATTGTTTGTGCCCGTTTAACATTGAACAGACTAAATTTTTTGGCGTACGCGATTTAACTTGAACGAGTTTACAATTGTTAAGCAAACACGTTTCAATAATAAAAATAAATGAGCATCATTTATATGACGTCGTCAAAGACAGTGTGAAAACAACAAGGGTGTTATTGACTTCCCACGTTAGAACGAGCTTGTCCTCACAAGGCTTTCAATGCAAAAATTGAAGAAGTGGTGGTCTTGGTGAAGAGTTGTAGATTTATTTCTTCTTTGATTGGCCTATTCATGATACACGTGTTAATCAGGACCTCTCTTGGAGTTCCATCTCGAACTATTGACCATTGGGATCCTCGACTTCTCTCAACGTTTAACCTCTCGTCCTCTTTCTACCGGTTCACTCAACAAAATGGAGTTTGTCGTCCAAATTTAGTCCATCCAACGGAACGCGCTGAATGGTTCGTCGGATGACACTTTTTCAGATTAGATACAGAAATGTATTATGGACTCTCGCTCATTTTATTCTGGAGACGTTCAAGGTTGTAAGCAATACTTCTCCAACCCTTTCTATTCACTTAAAAGGTCACAATACCTTGGTTCAGATTCCCCCGTTTGCCAAGAGAACGTATTACAACCCTTTCCAAGGCAGAGTAATTAAGCATGATACTTTCCCGACTTGGAATTCCTATTGGTTTCGCTTCAGTGTCAGCTATACTCTTATTGTCGGTCACGAGCGCTTGCATCCTTTGCTTGATCTGATATGTTTTCTCTCAGTGTTCTTGGTATCAGTCTGGAATGGTATTTGTGAGCTTCTCCAACTTGGTAAAACAAACAGGTATATGTGACGACATTTCCGCACCATAAAGTGCATTTCACAAATGGGTGCAGTGCCTTTCGATGCTAGCGTGATTGCTAATTGTTGTGATGAAAACATGACTAATGGTGTAAAATGGTTAATCTCAACCCTTTCAGAAGTCTATAGTTAGGCACTATGCACGCACATAAATATCCTCGAGAAGTTTGTAATTGGTCTCTCTGCTCATTGCCCATCGGTTAGGCGGATGGTACGCAGTACTTCTATATCAGAAGTGTGTACCCAAGCACTCTGAGGTGGCCTCTGAATTTGCACATGCGCGGATATCTCGGGTCAACGATCGGCAAATGATTGAGACGGGTTAAGGTCACAGGCCTGTGACCATCTTACCTTTGAGGTACAATCTTAGCTAAGTCTTATCCTAAAGGATCGGTCTCTTCTCATTCGGATGTTGAAGATCGAGAGCTTAGTGTAGTTTTACTGAAGTCACGATGATATCCTCTCCAAATCTGTGTCATTAACCTTGAGACGTTATTAGAGTTTCAGTGACAAAATACATGGTGATGTTTTTCCACACTATCCATAATGGGTATCTTGGGTTGTACCAATACGTCCCCCCCCTTGATGGCCTTTGGTGTTCGGCCTTGACCTCTAGCTATAGGTCAGAAACTTGTTAACATAAGTGGCTATGTCAGTCTTTCTTGTTGGGCAACAGTTATATCTTCTTCATGTCTTGGTACATGTTTGTCGGACCCGGATGAATAGAGTATTTTGATTTATGGGATTTCCGTGCATGATCACAGTTCATAAATCGCCTATAACAACGGTAACTAACTCCTGCATTGAGGCACAGGGTTCCATCCAGCACCGTGGTTCCCAACTTTTGTTCTCTAATAGCTTCTGGAAATTTTGCATTTAACCAACATTCCCCCAAGTCTTTCACTATCTAATGTTTTCTCGGGCTTTCGGCGCTTCGGTCTGAGCATTTAAGATTCATGTTTGGGAAGTATCCAAATAATAAGTCATAAACATACATGCGTGAACTATTAGTGGTGGTTCTCGTTCTTTCCTGCTAATAAGCATCTGCAATACGACATTTGCTTTCCCGTGTTGTGAAAACAAATTATCGCAATCGTAATCACTTCGTAGTAACTCTCTGAACCCATGTTGTTGCTTCATGTTTCAACTCTTTTTGATCTAATATGTGTTGCAAACTCTTGTGATCGTGTGAACCACCGTACACTTGGATCCGTTAATAATGTCCTAGTCTTAAGAGAGAACAACTCACTGCACCGAGTTTAAATCATGAGTATTTGTAGTTTTGTTCTCATTGAATCTTCAACTGTCGTCGATGCATATAGAAATCACTTTTCTCTCTTGCATCACACACAGCGCCCATAACCCTTATTCGAAGCGTCGCGTTATGCGATGAAATCGTTCGCTTCCTTCAGTAACGCAAGGATGTGTGCACTGCAACTACTTTTGCTTAAACAGCTGAAAAGCTGCTCATTGTTTATCACAGCCCCATTCAAACTTAATCTTCTTCTGGCGTGAGCTTTGGGTCATAGGTATGGCGATCTTGAAACCACTCGATAAATCTTGATTAGTATCAGCAAGACCTAAGATTTGAACGAATCTACGTTGGCGACATAGGAGCTTCGCCCAAATTCCTTAATGGATTCAATTCTTCCGCTGGACTCAACATGATTTCCTATTACTATCGCTTCACTGTGACCGAGGAATTGTACTAGGAATCAAAATCACATTTGGTAGAATTATCCATACAATCTCGTTATTCAGCAAATCCTAATATTTCATCTTCAGATGCTTTTCGTGCTCTTCGCCTTGCTTTGGAATAGATCAAAAATATCATCATAAAGACAAATTACGATTTGTCCAGGTGAGGTTTGCATAACCGGTTCATGAGGCTCAATAAACCACAGCAGGTGCGTTTGTAACCCAAACGGATTACTGAAATCGTAATGTCCATAAGAGGTCCTGATGGAGTCTTCTGGAATGTATTACTTTCCCTCGACGTCAATTGAGTGATATCTATGATCTATAAGTCGCAATTCTTTTAGAGTAGACACTTCGACCTTGGAGCTGTATCATAATGAGAGTCATCTAATTCTTGGAGCGCGTATAACGTTCATTCACGTTGAAATTTATTCATGTTCCCGGTAATCTATGCATCAATCCGGCATATGATCCGTCCTTCTTCTTGGACATGAAAACAAGTCATCGGATGCTCATCCCAGGGGTAAGGAACTAGGCCTTCTTTAAGAGCCTTTGCTCGGATAGTAGACTATCAGTTGTCTCAGATAAATCTCTTCTTTTCGGAGGCGCAAATTCGATAGGGTGCCCTGTGTATAGGTGCTAAGGCACCAGGTACAAATCAAATTTGGAAAACTCAACTTGTCGTGTCGGAGGAAGACCCCGGCAAGTCTTCAGGAAAATTTACCGGATTAATACTTCAGGAGAAAGTGCTTGGAACGGTGGGTTACGTCCTCAAGTCGCTTCAGTTATAATATGTACTAGTGTCTTGAAGTTTCTGTTTGTAAGTGACTTGTGATCTAGAAAGAAGTTAGGAAAACCCTTGTCTCCATGTACTTGCTGTGTGTTTTAGTGTCAGAAATGATGTTTAATGCGAGTCCACATGTTTCATGGGTACTTTCTCTAAGTCCAACGTGAGGCATGAGTAAGTTTTAGATTTCATTCCAAGGAATAGCGAAATCAATCTTCTCAGCACAAAGAATGACCGATTGAGGTATTTCGCCAACGTAATCTCCATACTGATTTATCATCGAACTACAAGTTCTACAGGCATTAGAGTTTTGATTTTGGAATGGGTTGATTTAGTAAGAATTCTCTTATGGCGAGCAGATTTGATAGCGAAAATTTGTCTTAGGACGACTAGTAAGCGTTTTGGTCGCTTCTCGCTATTTGGACTTTGGTATTATAAGATTGGATGCCATCTTCTTATAGTAAAGCGGGTGAGGTGCTGCTTAGTTGATATGGTTACTACGTTCTGATTTCTAATAGTAACGCCAGTTCTATGAATACGCACACAAAATATACCATGAGATATATAGGTAGAAATTGTTTCCTTACTGAGGTTTTTTAGTAGTGACTTACGTCTCAGCATCAGCGCATCTGGTACCTTCGCTGAATTATTCATAGTTGATCATGGCCATGTAATAATTGAAGGACTAAATCGATGCACTTGCTGCTATTTTCGTTCAAAATAATCGTTATAATTTCGATGATATTCGATGAGAGTAGTTCGCCTAAGTGTATAAGTAAGAGAATTAAGTTAATATGACGAATTCCTTATAATAGATAATAATGAAATGTCATTCGAGTATACAACTGAGATTAAGAGGGAAAATACATATGGACTGAGGATATCCTATGGTAAATAAGTTTAGATAGATTTCCAACTTAGGGTTTGCTAGGCAGGCTGAAGGCAAGAACTTTCTCTTTAAGCTTCGATCCCATTCTCATTAATGTTGTTAGCGGTCACCTGATGCAGTTTCTACCTCCTCTTAAGGTATGACACACTCCATGTGTCTCTCTAGTACACTTCAGATTTGGTTTTTATGACTCTTGGTTCTTTCGCCTCTGGGCAATCCCTCTTGTAGTCGCCTGATTACCACATTCATACAAATTATCTTACTGGACTTGTCACAGTGTACCTCTATAGTTTTGGTTTGTTAACAGCTATTGGCGATGTTTCCTGTGCCCCTTCAGTGCTAAGGGCGATGTGACCAGATTTGTTGCATTTATAGACTTTGGAGCACAATGGGGTCCGTCTATGGAGGTAGATTTTGCTCTTTGAGCACAGGGGGTTAGATCACATATGGTTTCTTATCACCCAATCCAGTAGTGTATGCCTCTTGCCAGTGTTTTGCATCATTGATTTGTTGTTGTTGTTGATTTCTGACTATTTACGGAAGTGTTTTCAAACCTTCATCTTGTTATAATAGTTCTGGATGATTTCAGCAAGAGTTTTGCTGATCTTTTTATTCCCCGTTTCTGGAACTTAACACTTACATTTGGGGGGGGAGGACCAACACACTCTTGAAGTGTCTCAGACTTCCACACTCATAACAGGCGTTGAGTCGTTGTTTCCCTAGACTAGCAGCAGGATTCTCCTTACATCCTGGTATGTAGGTCAACTTCTTGCAATTCCAGAACTTTACAGTACATTGCCCACTGTGATTTCCTTCCACTTTCTCTTGATGTTAGACATTTCTCTGCTACTTGCTTCTCTCTTGTTGTTCAGGTCTGGCCTTATTGACTTACGGGCCATGTTGGTTTTAAGTCTCATAAATGGCTATAGCCTCGATTGCATTAGCCACTTCGCTCGGCTTTAACCCGCACAATTTTTACTCTACAATCATCCTTGATCAACGTTGTCATTGTTACTGAAAGTCACAGGGAACAAATGTATATGAATTTTCATTCAAGGAGAAAAATCATGAACTACGTGGATCCTACAAGTAGGTAGGTGAGGACACAAGTATGCATAGATATTATGATACGCTGCAAACATAGAATAAATAAATCCCCAATGGTCAGTCAGCGTGATCATAATTTATACCAACAGTGTAAGTTAATACTTATACTATCACTTTTACATGAGTATAACGAGTACTCAAGCTTTTAATTAACGCTACCGCAATCCGAGTATTACTCCAAGTTTAGTGGAATAAAAAATGAGCTACACTGACAAAATCTTTTTGTTTGGCCAGGGTGCCTCTCATAGATTCTAGATGCTAGACTCTTATGTTATCTTTAAGTGGCATACACACATTCCTCTTGGTGGTGTGATGATGAAGGTAGTGTCGCAACATCTAGGTATATGCCTGACTTAGCAGATGGTGATAGATGGTGTATTGGTGTTAAATAACAAGCAGTACTGCACGGGATTTTGGTCTTAAGGATCAAAAAACTGTTTGGTTGTGGGTGGCCTAGGAGCAGATCATCAGTCGTAATTTGCTCTCTGCATCCTAAGCTTGAGGGGATGAGGATCATATGGTTAGGTACCAGATAGGAGGGGCGACTAGAGCTAGGTTGCTCACCTCCTCCTCCCCGTCCTCCTCATCTCTTCTCAACGATCAATCTCATCGTTTTCATCATCAGATGGATGATCCCACGCTGTTCATAATTGTCTCTCATCCGTAGGAGGCCCTCTGTATGGTCAGCAGGAATCCTCCTCAGGGTCTCCTTATCTCAGAGCCCGGAGTAGAATTGGTTCTCAATGTTAAGAATGGTGATAAGGCATGAGGTGATGGCTAAAGACAGATAGTGGCTGATCCTTCATTAGTTTCCTCTAGCTCCTCATCGGAAGCTTAATGGAATCTCAATGGCTTGGAAATTAAGTGTGGAACAGAGTTGTAGGATAAATTCGTTCTATATTGACAAACATAACCGCTTGCAGCGCAGCAAAACTTAACTTATATAATTATATTCATTATAAGGCTTGTATGGTACGATACGTGTATGCACTTATGCATAAATGAATGATGTAAGGTATCATATTCGATCCGCTTAATGTTTAGTAGCGCTTGGACCTACGAGCTTATCGTACTACCTTGCCTAAAGAAATATTCCCCTATTTATATAAATATCCATTATATAAATTATTTGCTAGAGTTGTGCGAACGAATGCAAACTCATCTTTGGTATATATACAATATTACCCTCATAGTAATATACGTATATAATATAAACATCGTATACTCAATTTTGAATGCATTCTAAGTCCAACTAATGCAACAAATTGTGTATGCATGGAATGTAGACATTGTATGTCCTTGTACAACCCCAAATGTATGAATACGTTGTTGAAATGGTTCATAGTCAGCAAAACACATTTGACCTGGTCTATATAAACCTTGGCTCTTGATAACAAGCTGTAACACCCCCATATTGGGTCGCAGCGGAATATGGAGTCCGGGGCGTCGTTTACTTCATGAATCAAACAACAAAGGAGATATATAGAACGGACCAAAAGTTGTTTGAAAACGATACATGGATTTAATCAAAGTCATTGTTACAAAAACCACCCCACGTAGCTTAACTGTTCACTTAATCAAATACAAAGATTTTCAGACCATATAACTAGGATAACAAATACGAAATGCGACAATATATATTTAATGAAAGACATCCCAATCAAAACCACCATTGTATCCATCGCACTTGTTGCTTTTTGATCCCCTGTAAACATTGCTTTAAAACGTCAACAATAATGTTGGTGAATTCATAGGTTTGATAAATCATATATTGTAGGACCACAAGATCTTCTCAAGTGTATGATAATGCAACAGATGCAGATATCATATAAATGTAATTACGTTGCTCTAAGCTCATGACACTGATGCTTGACATGTATGGATGCCAAATTAATGGCCGTTTGCCCGTGGTGATGTTCTAACCCGCAACATCCTATATTCGACATGGTATACGTTCGTTTCGCTAGTGATAGCTAATCACCCGAACGGGGTTGTCAAACCCAATAGATCTATTCATAACATTCGCGCTCGTAATTAACAGTTCATGATAATGGGCTCAGATTGGGTTATCGCTACTTAGGCAACATGTAATCATAATATGAAACTTAACCACTTGTGTCCAGTTGTAAAACATTGCATGTTTTTCACCCCAAAAACTTTGTAAAATAAAAGCATGTAAAACGTGGGGGTGTAGGGGTAATGAACACTCACTTGAGTGAGTAATGTCGAGTGTATCACAATTAACGCGCCACTGCGATTGATCAAATGCAACCTAATAAATATAGGTCGTGTAAAGTACTGAGTATTAGTCTAAACAACATTGTATATGAATATAATAGTGGTTTCATTGTACTATCGTTACCGGGATATCATAAATTTTAAAAGAGGTCATGACATGACGTTCGAGGAGTTAGGACACTTTAAATCGTAAATCCAACAACTCGTCGAAACGCCATCCGAAGAGGGCTCATTATGAAAACTCCTAGTAAATATAGTACTTTGATTACCATCATAATTTTCTTTATAGCTCAATCACCAACTAATTGGTTTTGGATATAATTTGTTTTAATAAGTTAATACGTTTATAATTACGTTTAGGTAAACTGAGTATAACTTTCGCCGTTTTTTACCCGATTCTCGCGTTTCTTTATCGTCCATTCTTTTCGTTATCAAGGTACGAATTATCATAATTTGACATTTTTGAATTTCGGACATATGGTAGAACAGTAAATCTTTTACTGTTCACATCAGACGTGGAGCTTTATTAAAATGGTATTCGTCGTCCGTAAAACCCGTATAAATGGTCTTATTTTTATTGTTATAGACTCGTTTTAACGATTCTTTCGGAGGAAGTTCTTGTATTTGAAAATTCTATATTTTTATGGGGTTTTCAAAAATATTTTTCTCGTCAATTGTATAGTTAAATTTTTTAAAAATAGTTTTATAAAAGTTTAATTTGACGTAAACCTTGCGAAATTCATAACTCCGTTCGGTTTTTATTAATTGAAATTACGATTCTTTATCATTTTTGGAAATCTAAAAATATGTATTATTTGTTAAAAAATATCCACACCTTGCTGTTTATAATTTTTCTAAAAAATGTTTTTATAAAAAATTTACTTACGACTTCGTTTATTAAAGTATAAAGCGTTTTTTAACGTAACTTTTTCGTTATTAATCGTTTAAACAAGTTTCTTAATTTTCGGAATCGTCGTGAAATGTATTATCTTATAAAAATATAAAATAAGAATGTCAAAATTCGAATTTGGGACAGAATGTTTATACTTGTTAGTTAAGCCCATTTATGATCTTTTCTTTATACTTTATTACTTTTGTATTTTACAAAGTCTCATATTTCATTTATACTTTATAAATCATACCATATATGATGTCTCATTTGTCCAATTTTAAATCGTCCTTATGTGTCAAGTTAACTTATGTCAACAAATCCATTAATCTATTTTAAAACCATAACAATACTTAAGTAAACTTAATTTACTAGTTTTCTCAATAATCATTTTTATATATAACCAAGTATGTACAAGTATATTTCTTTCCATAGGACTTTATTTTAGTGTTATATTAACATGATTCAAAGTCCATAATCAATATTAACATGTCTTATGTATTTCTTTAAGTTGAAACATTATTATGAAGTTATGAAAACCCTAATTAATCCATATCAGTTTACACCAAACAATATGATACAAACCATTTTCTCATTTCTTTTTACATAATGTAAGTTATAACACTAACATATTATAAGTGTGTATTTATAGGTCATTTCAATGTATTTATATCATTTTACATGATTAATAAACCTAATTGTGATTTAGCTAACTAGAAATATCATATGCATACTAATGAAAATTATAGCAAACATAAGATTTTAAATGGACCTTAAGAAGAATGACTGATGTGATGAAACAAGTGCTAAACCCTTGTTTAGCCACAAAAAACCAAAAACTTGCACTTTTTATATACTCTTTTCTTTCTATTCAATAAACCCTAGCTTCCTTTTTCTTGATTATACACTTGGAATGGTTAACCAATGCGACCAACAATGCAAATACCTTGGTACATCTTAGGATATTGTATATAGAAGTTGTAAGGGTTGTAGGAAAAAATTTGTATGGTATTTTGTTGGTGTGATGTTGGTATGCGTGGCAAAGAAGGGAGCATAAGAGAAGTTTTTTGTGAATTTCTTCCTAAGTGTTAAGTGTATATGTGTGAGTTGCTATGTATATATAGGGTTTACTTGGTCAGGAGACATAGGGTGTCCTAGGCATGGCCTTAGTCATGGTAGTAGTATACACAAGGATGGTAGGGATGGGGGGTTATGGTGTGCCATAAAGTGGTATGCTTGACTTGACCAATGTGTAAGATTATCAACAAATTTTTTCATGTATATATTTATACATGGTGCAAGTAATTTCGGCAAAACAAAGAGGTATATGATATATTTATGTAATTTTTATGTATTGGGTATAAATGTGGGTATTTGTTGAAGCGTAGAAAAGTTTTCGTGGTTCCGGGAGTGCCTAAACGCAATTTAATCGCTCGAATGTATACACTTTCGTATCCCGTTAAAAATTAAAATGAACAGTTTTAATAATTATCCTATTAAATTTAATTAAATAACTTGCTTGATGTAACATTTAATTGTTTGATGCCGTTACATTGAACGATAATTTTTGGACGTACGCGATTTAACTTAACGTTTATCAATTTTAAGCAAACACGTACATTAATTAAAATAATAAATAGCACATTTATTGACGTCGTCAAAGACTTGAAAACACAGGGTGTTATAAACAGGTTTCGGTTTTGGAAACTTTATTTTAGCCTTCGGTTTTGTATCAGCCAGGTTACACAGCTTTCGGGTTTCGTAAAAGTAACTTTTTTAAAGCATAAATTTCGTTATAAAATTTCGTAAATCTGAAATTTCGTAATAACTTCGTAAAAAAAACTTTTTTTTCGTATCTCAATTCTTTCCAAAATCTATTAGATCTAAAATTTTAGAAGCATTTATTACCAAAACGTGTTTAACAGAAATCGTGTAATTATGAAACCGTGTTTTACGAAAACGCGTTTTTTGAAAAACGTGTTGACTGAACAGTTACCAAAACCTTGTTTGACTGTTGACTAAAAAGTCAAACTTTTGTAAATTCAAAAATACGAAGCTTAAAAAGTAGTTACGAAAATCAAGTTTTGTATCACTAAAAATACTTCTTCAGCAGATTTAAGCAGCTACGAAATCAGATAAACGCTGTTTTCGACATCTGTGTAATCACACAGAAATAAGTAGCAATTTAAGCATTTTAGATCTGAAAAAGTTGTTTTGACCAGATAATTAGTTTGACCAGAAAGTAATACTAATTCAAATAAGTAGAGGAAGACTTGAAAAAGTTATTTAAACATTGACCTCTAATAAGCACAAGTATGAACCTGAAAAAACTATTGAGACTTATTTGACTATAAAAAACTGATTTGACCTTAAGATTGACCTGAATAAGCAAAATTAACCATTTTGACCAGATTTGACCAACGAATAAGCAGTTTTAATGATTGAATAAGCAGTTTGTAAAATCAGACCAAATAAGCTTAAAAATGACTTGACAAACACACGAAACAACAAAAATAAGCATTCGAATAAGCTAAAAATGTGAAAATAAGCTGTTGGAATAAGCTGATCGAATAAGCTCGTCAAATAAGCTCACATAAACACCACTAAATTTCCTTTGAAGCTCTGATACCACTTGTTAGGTCTTGATCTAGGATCGAATAAGCTATCTAGTGCGTGTTTAGGTGTTTTTGTATGTTTTTATAGAGAGAAATAGTAGAGAGAGAAAAAATAGTCAAAGGACTATAAATGAAATATTCAAAACACAAAAAGGGCAAAGGTTACACGGAATCTATTAGAAACCAAGCTTCGGGGGAGATTGTTAGCCTCAAAATATCGAGTCAAACAAGGAAGCTCGTTTCAAGGTTCAAGACCTCACTTCAGGGGAGATTGTTAGCCTCAAAATCTCAAGTCAAACAAGGAAGCTCGTTTCAAGGTTCAAGACCTCGCTTTGGGGGAGATTGTTAGCCTCAAAATATTGAGTCGAACAAGGAAGCTTCAAGGAAGCTCGCTCACTCAATGAGGAAGCTTCAGTCTTTATTTAATTATATGTTGTAATAGGCTAGATCGGGTAAACGGGCTCATTTATGTAATCTAATCGGTCATGTGTTATGGGCTAAAGCCTAAGTAATCCCAAGTAATCCCAAGCTCGGCCTGTAGAAAGCCCATAGGCATCTAAGCTTCATGGTGTAAGTATAAATACCCTTCTCCAAGTGTGGAAAGGGTGTTGGTTCATTTTGTATTTCTCTCATTTTGTAATCAACCATCTTTTTCTCTCTTTATTTATCTCTCAAACTTCTCTTTACTCATCTTCATTTTCTTCTTATCTTTATTTCTTGTTCCAAATGATGAAGTGAAAGTGGTTCCGAATTATAACACTCCTGGTGTTGATGAAGCTTTAAATGAAGATACTTGATGATTTTGAAGAAGAATATCAAGTTTAGGGGAGGATTGTTGGGATTAAAAGCCTTCTTAATGCTGTTAGTATTACTGCTGCTCTTATTGATGTTAACGCTGCTCAGTCAAAGTTAGTGCTGCTGGAGAATTTCAATGAAAATTATTCTAAGTGTTTAAGACTGCTAGTGAAGTTACAACTGCCAGTACAAAGTTACTACTGCTAGAGAAAGTTACTACTGCTAGTGGAAGTTAAGACTGCTCAGAGACTTAGAAGAAAAACTGCTAAGTAGTTACTACTGCTAGTATAAAAGTTACTACTGTTAGTACAAAGTTAATGTTGCTGAAGGAGTTAATGCTGAAGGAGTACTGCTGAGTTAGTTAGTACTGCTTATGTGATTTGTATGAGATATTTTGGTAAAAGATATGTATAAGTTATTTGTTTAGAAGATTATGATTACTTAGGAAAGTATTGTAAGCCGTTTAGGACTCCTTGGTGTATAAAAGGAGGTCCTAGGGCATAGAGATTGATGTACCAAAACCAAAACCAACGAGTCATTCATAGAATTATCATAGCTTCAAGGTCTTTGTAACCCTAATACTTTGAGAGTATTAGTATTATTATAATATTGGAGCTTTTGTTTGTTGAATTCTATGTTCTTATTTTTACTGTTCCATTGATAATTCTTCTTAATATTAAAGATTATATTCCGTATAATCTTTAATACATTCAAAGTTTTTACTATAGTTGTGTTAGATTTATCTAATATAACTAAACCTTAAACAAGCTTAAGGAATTCGATCTATTGAAGTGGGATCAACAAGTGGTATCAGAGCTTGTTGCTTTGAGAAACTTTGCTAGAAGATATGGATCAAGATTCTGCACACATGGTGGCTGCATCTAAAGTTCCCATGCTCAAACCGGGTGAGTTTGAGTTATGGAGGATGAGGATTGAACAATACATCCAGATGATAGACTATGCACTGTGGGAAGTCATAGAGAATGGTGCAACCTTGCCAAAAACACAAGTTGTGGAAGGTGTTACAACAGTGATGCCTATTACATCTGCTGAAGATAAGGCTCAGAGAAGATTAGAAGTGAAGGCTAGAAGTACTTTAATGATGGGCATTCCCAATGAACATCAGTTAAAGTTTAACTCTATAAAGGATGCTAAGCTGTTGCTGGAAGCTGTAGAAAAGAGATTTGGTGGGAATGCAGCTACTAAGAAGACTCAAAGAAATCTCTTAAAGCAGCAATATGAAAACTTCACTGCTCCAAGCTCAGAGATGCTTGATCAAACCTTTGATAGGCTTCAAAAGCTTGTGAGTCAGTTGGAGCTTTTGGATGAAAAGCTTTCACAAGAAGATGTTAATCAAAAGTTATTAAGAAGCTTGTCACCTGAGTGGAACACACATGCTGTTGTGTGGAGGAATAAAGCTGAGTTAGAAACAATGAGCATGGATGATCTCTATAACAACCTCAAGGTGTATGAACCAGAAGTTAAAGGGATGTCTAGCTCAAGTTCAAGCACACAAAACATGGCTTTTGTGTCCTCTTCAAATAACAACACTAGCAGCTCTAATGAAGCAGTTAATGCTGCTCATGAAGTTACTACTGCTAGCACTCAAGTTAATATTGCTTACTCTACAAATATTGATAACTTGAGTGATGCTGTTATTTGTTCATTCTTTGCTAGTCAACCAAATAGTCCTCAACTTGCACATGAGGACTTGCAACAAATCTATCCTGATGACATAGAAGAGATGGATTTGAGATGGCAAATGGCCATGTTGACTATGAGGGCTAGAAGGTTTTTGAAGAATACAGGAAGGAAGCTTACTGTTAATGGCAATGAGACTATTGGTTTTGATAAGTCCAAAGTGGAGTGCTACAACTGCCACAAGAGGGGACATTTTGCTAGGGAGTGCAGAGCTCCAAGAAATCAAGACAACAAGAACAAGGAAAGCTCAAGAAGGAGTGTGCCTATGGAAACATCTACTTCTATAGCTTTGGTGTCATGTGATGGTCTTGGTGGATATGACTGGAGTGATCAGGCAGAGGAAGGGCCTAATTATGCACTCATGGCTTACTCATCTTTAAGTTCTGACTCAGAGGTATCCAATGATTCTACTTGTTCTAAATCTTGTTTGGAAACTGTTAAACTTCTTAAATCTCAATATGATCAACTATTAAAAGATTTTAAGAAATCTAAGTTAATGGTTCTAGGTTATAAAACAGGTTTAGAGTCAGTGGAAGAAAGACTTGAATTTTATAAGAAAAATGAGTCTATTTATGAAGAAAAAATTAAAGGCTTAAAATAAGATATTTAAGTAGGTTAAATAACTATTGAAGAGCTTAGGAAGAAGCTTGAAATAGTTCAAAAAGAAAAAGATGGCATTCAATTTAATGTAGACAAATTTGAAAATGCATCTAAAAGCTTAAACAAGCTCATAGAGAGCCAAATTATAGACAATCGCAAGAAAGGTTTAGGCTATAATGCAGTTCCACCTCCCTACACAGGAAATTTCATGCCTCTAAAACCTAACTTGTCTTTTATTGGCTTAGATGAGTTTGTTAATGAGCCTATAGTTGAGAACAGAAAGTCTAATGAAGAAGTACCTAAGATGGTTAGGAAGAATGATGATGCCCCAATTATTAAAGAATGGGTGTCAGATACTGAGGAAGAAAATGTGTCTCAGCCTAAAATTGGAAAGAAAATAGCTAAGCCTAGTATTGCTAAGATAGAGTTTGTCAAACCTAAGCAACAAGAGAAAACTGCTAGGAAAACTGTTAAACAAGTTGATAAACATAGGCAGAAACACTCACAGTTCCCAGAGACATTCTTAAGAAATTTGAATACAATATGATGTCTCTCTAAGACTAGGGAAGCAATTTTGAGATTGTTTAATAAGGCTTGTTATGTATGTGGAAGCTTCTGATCATTTGAGGTTGATTGCAATTACCATAAAAATGTTTCAAAATTCATAAGGATGGTTTAAACTGGTTTAGGAAAAATTCTTAAAGGGGTGAATCCATCAACTTTGCTTAAAAGAACTCACCTGTGCTTAAAAAAGACATAGTAATAAGAGCATTATAATGAAGTCTGGTTTAATATCAGTTAATACTGCTAGACAAGTTAATGTTGCTCACTCAAAACATAAGTGAATGCTGACTAGACCAATGTCATATCTTTTAATTATAGCAAAGCTCATGTGTTTAAGAGGCCCATTCATAAGTAACAACATTAAAAACAGGTAATATTAATCAAAGGGTTTATACTGTTAGGCGGTAATAAATGTTTATACTGCTAGGCCAAAAGGCAGTAGTTAATGTGTTAAGGCTAAGAATGTTAATGCTGTTAATCAGCTCAGATTGCTGAGTTTTTTAGAAACCCAAAGCATAAAGTTTTACGACCATGTTTCTAAAACACAACAGTGCATCAAAAATTACCTAAGAAGGTTTGATTATGTTGATTGTTGTATAGGCAGAAGATCCCAATTCAGTAATGGATTGGTTACCCCCCAAAAGAAACTGATTTTCTTATCCAATGTGCAGGGCAATTCACAAATGGATTTACATGATCAAGGAGTGATTGATAGTGGATGCTCAAGGCACATGACACGGGACATGTTCCTATTTACAGACTAATATAAGAGATAGATGGGAGGATATGTTGCTTTTGGGAGGGATCCCCAAAGAGGAGAAAATCACAGGAATAGGGCTACATTAAACTGGTAATCTAGATTTTGAAAATGTGTATTTTGTAGAGAGAGTTTAAAAAGTTATTAATCTCCTTTTGTGTCTCTTACGAATGTGTGATAAAAAAGGGGATTAGAGTTTTTTATGACACTCAATGTATTTGTTTTATCATCCGCTTAAGGGGGGGGGTTAATTGAGAAAGTCAAGTTTTACTTTAGAGTTCCTAGAAAGAGATATTATATTAGTGCTGATTTAAAGTACATGGTTCTTAAAGGAGGTTTTAACTTACCTTTTTGCAAAAGTTACCAGTTGATGAATCGAAATTTGGCATAGTAGGTTAGGTCACTTAATTTTAAAACCATGAATAAATTGGTTTGGAAAACTTGTAAGAGGTTTTTACCTTCCAAACTTTTTTAAAATCGATCAAACATGTGTTGCTTGTCAAAAAGGGAAAGCAGCTCAGAAACTCTTGTAGTCCAAAACAGAGAGAACTCATCAGTCTTCCTTTACATATTTGTTTTCTGATAGAAATTTGTGGTCCCACATTGTAAAATAGCCTTATGAATAAAATGTTTTGTCTAGGTTGTCACAGATGTTACAAGGTTTACATGGGTTTCTCGTTTCTAGCCTACTAAGGATGAGACTAGTGGCATTATTAAGTCCTTTATAACTGGGTATATAAAAATCTATAGTTAACAAGTTAAGGTGATTAGATGTGATTAATGGGACTGAGTTTAAAATAGAGAAATGAAGCATTTTGTAAGATTACATGGGTATTATGAGGACATTTGTGTTAGCTAGAAAACTCCAACAACAAAATGAGGTGCTTGAGAGGAGAAATAGGACACTAATTAAGGCTGCTAGGACTATGCTAGCTGATTTTAAGTTACCAACTACTTTTTGTTAAGAAGCAATTAATGTGCTTGCTATGTGTAAAATTAGAGTGTTAGTAGTTTTCAAGCTCTATTACAAGACCCACATATAAACTTTTTCATGGTAGGTAATACAACCTATAAGATTTTATGACGAACCATTTGGGGTGTTTATTACGTTCTTAATTCCTTAGATCAACTTATGGCAAATTTGGATAGTAAAGTGATGAAGGTTTCTTTGTTGGTTACTATTTACATAGTAAATTCCTTTAGAGTATTTCAATAGTAGAACAGAGGATAAATGGAAGAAAATTGCATATTAGGGTTCAGTGAGAGTACACATAATGCTGTAGGTATGTGGACCTGATTGGCTATTTGATATTGATAGCACTAACAAGAATAATTGAATTATGAGCCAATATTGCAGGTAAACAGTCTAATGGTTATTGCAGGTACAAATGCAAGTGATATGCAGGTCAGCTAGAAAGGAGACAGAACATTGTCAAAGATTGTATTTTGCTACCTTTATAGACTGTTTGATCCACCTTATTCCGAAGACCAAAGAGGTCTCATGACTGATGGATCCAAACCTTCAGTGATGATGGAAAGAGGTTGATGAAGATCAGAAAAAGATAGTGAATGTAATGATCAAAGAGAAGGAAGATATGTTAACTAACACTAAACACTGTTAATGCTACAAGCACACATTGAGGTTAATTGTATTGGTGGAGGGGGGAAAACATGCTGCGTGGTATTGAACTTCCATTTGATCTAAATATGCATGCTTTGGAAAATTATAGCATATTTAACTTCTCAAGTGATGATCATGATAATGGTGCAGAGGCTGACCTGAACAATTTGGATACCAAAACCAAGTTAGTCCTAATCCAACTACAAGAATTCATAAAGATCATCCTCTTGATCAAGTTATTAGAGATTTGCAATCAGCTACACAAACAAGGAAAAGATGTTTACTGAATTTGAAGGAACATGGGTTTGTTAGTAATATTCAAACAAATGAAAGCAAACCATAAAGACCTTCAAAACTGCTTGTTTGATTGTCTGTAGGTCATTGGTTAGGATCTATATAGCTCTGGTAAGTCGATAGTTAACTGATAATCCAATTTAAACTATGTGAGAGACACGACTTTGAATATAATAGTGTTAATGCGGAATCTTAACAAAGATAGATTAAGAAGAATTATAATACTGAATTTTGCCAATTGGATTTCTATTAAGCTTCAATGCTTCTATTACATATATGAAACTCTATGCCGTAGGGTTCCTTTTATACAACACAGGAAAACCCATAGCAGGAGCTTTACAAAACGTTTTTTTTTTAAGGATAATGCTTATACTTTCCTAAGATACTCTCCTATGATATCTTAGATATACTATTACATAATCTGTTTTATAAAACAGACTTAACTAAAACAACTATAACTAAAATAAACCAGTACTAACTATAGTACTGCTACTATACCAGTACTAACTTTAGTACTGCCAGACTTAACTTAGTACTGCCAGTATTAACTTAGTACTTTCAGAACTTAACTAATATTACCAGACTTAACTGTTATACTACCAGAATTAAGTCTTTTTAAATCTTTTCCCTACAATCCTCCACTAACTTGTTTCTTCATTGTGAACTTCAAGTTTCTTCAAGTGTCTTCCATTTGAGCTTCATGAGGATGTTGTAAATAAAACTTCTTCAAATTATTCTTGAACTACAATTCTATAAAATCATCATCTTTTTGATACTTTTGTGCAGCACACCATTCTCTAAAAACTTTTCAGCTCCTTCAAATCAGCAATCAACACTATAGCTTTAGACCTATTCTTCATCACTTCCAGGTGTATTAACTCCTGTGAGAGGTGAATTCATTGAAATTTTAATTAGATTTGATGGTCTCTTTACAGTTAGCCATTTACTCTGGTAGTAGTCAGTCTTTGGCCACCAGAGAAAGGTGCATATCCTTGGTTGACTAATAACCATTTCAACTCTCGGTACTTGAAACATTGGTGAGTTAAATACCATATGTGTTTTTTGGCAATCCTTTTACAGACAATAACGAAATTTGAATATGGCCTTTATCCTGTAGCCGTTTGCTCAGCGGCTAGTCAATCTTTTTGGCTCCTAGAAAAGGTAAATTCCAGGTGGATTGATTACCAATATCTAACTCTTTTGTCCATGAACTTTGCGTTGAGTTGTGTACCTAATCTTTTGGTAAGTGTCAACCTATCTCATATGGATTTGCAATTGTCTTTTCCATGAGCCACTAAACCTCATGGACTTGTTATGGTTTTTCCAACAGCCTTTACCACAAACATTAAACTTGTGGTAGCCTATCTTAATATACCTGATATGGTGAGGGATACACATACATTTTTGCATATTTTTCAGCCTTTGGGATTTGCTTGTTAGTCTTTAACAAGAGCCGGTTTGCTCATGGACTTGCTGTCCTTTGTTTGTTAGACATGGTGGACTGATAACCATTTGTTGTGTTATCGTTGCATAGCCACCTCACCAAAAACCCAAGTGTTTTTATCTCTTTCTCCATTACTTCTATTTTCTGATTGATTACTCCATCTATTTTACTGTTTGTAGAAATACTAATATAGTTTTCCGCACTTGTTGCTGTGGGTAGAGAGATTTGCGTGGTGTCATCAGAGTATTTAGGATTGTGTCTTTCTTTTTGCTATGAGTGTGATGGATGGAGCACTGCCTGGGATGTGTTGTTCGTGTTTTTTTTCTCTATTTTTTTTTAATATTTTTATTTTTTCCATCTCTTTTATTTTTTTTTTTTTATGTTTCCATTTTCTATCTTATTTTTTATCTGTCTGTTTATTGACTCCAGTTCAAAAACAGTGTACTCTTCACGTATCATAATATCTCCTACTTATGATCATTTGTTGAACTAATTGAACTCCAAATAGGATATGTACTAGGGGTTCCTCAAAACATATTCTTTAATTATCCCCAAGTATTTTCTCAAGCTCATCCCTCTGGTTTTTTTTTTTTTTTTCCATTCACACCTTATACTATTCATATCAATCCTATATAATTCTGTAAGATCATACCCTAGTTATGTCTTCAGCATAGCTCAAAAATTTATGTCTACACTATATATCAGTTCCATTCTTCCCTAACAATTTGGTTACACACCTTTCTCTCCTGTTTGATGATCTTATAAGTAGCATATACTTGGGGGTTTTAATCGCATTGGGAACATGATTAATAGGAATAATTTTGTACCTAAAAATAGGATCATCAATTTACTATCTTCAGATTTCATCCTCGTCAGTTTGTCAGAATGTAATCCTTTCCTAGCTAACTCTTTCCTCCTTTTACAGTCTTCTTGTAGAACATCATCTTTTGCTTCTTCACTATTTTGTCTTTTTAAAGTCTTTGTTTGAAGTCTTTCACCAAATCCTTTTTAGACTCTCTTTTGTAGCTTTAAAAGTTTATAGGTGCAAAAAGATTAACTGCTTCACTAGCTTATCAAATTCTTCTTTCATTCTACACAAACTTAAATTCTCAGCTGAGATAGCTTTCATGTCCCTGATTCTTTAAGTAATTCATTATATATGTTCTCAGCTGTGATTGGGTCATGGGCTTATTTCTTTTAGCTCTTGCTTCTTTCTTCTGCAAAATGTTTCTTCCTTGATTTACCAGTTCAACCATCTTCTTTGCAAAGTCTTCTCCTTGTAAGTCACTTCCTAGCACACTCTTTGACAACTCTGCATTAGCTTCAATCTTTGCTCTAATAAGATCCCAATCTTCATCTGTGTAATGCTGAGCTTCAAATTGAACTTGAGCTCTTCTTTTCTTTTGTTGCTCATTTAATTCTTCTTCTTCTGCAATTCTTTGTGCTAAGAGAGAATCCAAGTGTACTTGTTTAGCCTCTTCTTCTTTCTCCAAAGTATCCAATCTGATAGCTTCAGCTAGACTAGCTTCCTCCTGTAGAATTTGTTCCTTAGTCTTCTTAGGAGCTTCTTCAATGATCATAGGAGCTTTTCCTTCTCTTTGGCCTTTATCAGGGGAAGGAATGGACTTGTTAATACTGTCAGTACTAACTTGTTCACTAACAGTACTAACTTTAATACTGCCAGTATTAACTCCTTCAGCAGTATTAACTCCTTCAGCAGTATTAACTCCTTCAGCAGTACTAACTTCTTCTTGAAAATCCAAGCTAGTGACAACCTTCTTTCCCTTTGTCTCTTTCCTTCTCTTATACCTTCTTCCCTTATCTATTGACTTTGGCTTTTGAGAAGCAACCCTGGAGAGAGTTTTAGCTGCTTCTAATGTAGTAGGGCTTATGTCTTCAACTTGTTCCTCCCCTGAAGCATTGACAATAGTCTTAGAAGGAGTAACCAGCCCTTGTACCAAAGAAACTAGAGGATCATCTTGACTTTTCCTCCCCTGAGCCTCAGATTCTTCCTCTTCAGAGTCTGATAAGACCACATTCCTCCTTTTTAAAATACCTTCCATCTTCTTCACCTTCTTGACCAACTTCACAATAGCACTCCCCATTGTCAGCTTGGTTTGCTTGAGATCCTTTTCCAGACTATTAATTTTTGTCATTAATTAAGGAACTATTTGAAGCAGATCATCCAAAGTCATCTGTCCTGGATCATGCTCTTGTGGGGGTGAGAAGTGTTGGTGTGCAGGGGATGGTTCCTCAAAAGTGTGCTCCATAGGTGCAGGGTCGGTTTCAGGGATAGGTGTAGGTGTAGATGCAGTGATAGGAGAAGGTATACATGGTGGAGATTGTTCTGGTGGTAAAGATGTAGATGATACTGGAATTGTGGATGATGATGGTTGAGATTGATCCACATTAGGATGTTCTTGACCTGCATTTGGATTAGTAGTAGCAACAAGCAGCATAGCAGGCAACAAAGGTCT